>PYFS01000251.1:0-119929 GCA_003671545.1 Ophiognomonia clavigignenti-juglandacearum | reverse complement strand
ACTTCCTGAAGTCGGGAAAGGTTGAAGGTTGAAGCTCGAGTGTTGTACGTTAAAAGAGAGGGGGGAAGGGGGGGGGAGGGGGAATGGGGCCGAAGCTGAGTCTCACCATATGGTTTGCTAGCGAGATGGCATCAATGATAGTAGAGCTAGCCCTAATAGCTTCTTCGTAGTCAGTCCTGATCTCTTGCAACCTCTTGTGGACGCGAGTTCCTATGGTATGCAAGCTCGAAGGCGCTCCGTACGGCTTGCGATCCGCAAGCGTTGATTGTGTGCTGACTGGACTTGTGTCGATATTCGAGTCAGTGTCTGTAGAAGCCGCGTCTGCAGACACACACCCTAGACAAGCAGCGAGGGCCGGATCTGCCACATGAGTGATCATTTCCTCGAGGTGGTGCTTCCAATTCTCCAGACCATTCCTTAAGTGACTCATCATCATCCACTGTTCCAATGTCTCTCCAGAATTGGAGTACTCAAGAAGCTCTAGGCGACTCTCGTCTGTCTCGGCGAAACGCATGTCGATGTGCGGAATGTTCATTGCCTTGTTGATTAGCTTGGTATTGAGAGTTCTGAAAAGCCTGAAGTGCCGCTCCCTTTCTATTTCTGCAAAAATGAGTGGCAAAAACAGAGGATGGAAGTCTTCGACAGCATTTAACCTCTTGATGATAGTGTCTCGAGTCTGCGTGGAAGCGGCATAGATGACAGAGTATGTGTACCCTCTTTCAGGAACGAAGGTGGACGAGAGCATCAGGTCATCGTCCCAAGAGGCTGAAGATCGACAATGATAGACTGAAAAGACATCATATCAGTAAATGGAATTGTTAGAAAATACTTGGTTTCCTACCTACTTAGGTAGATAGTGACCACCGGGTAGTAAATCCAGATCACTTACCCAGAGATGGTGTCAGACTGGTGGGATCCATGCAGGTAGCAACTGAGAAGACCGCACTAGTATTTCGACGCATTATACGGTACACAAGCTGGTATATTCGGAATGCGGGTACGATCTTCTCGAAATTCGCCTGGGAGAAAGGTAAGGTCTGAAGCATCATGGCGTGAGGTTGATCAACATGCGCCTTTCCCGCGATTCTAACGTGACGACTCAGCAATGGAATATATTTCTGAGCGACTGTAGCTCAAGTCAACGTACAGTAAACTCATTCCGTTCTTTCGGGATTTATCTGGGGTCGATTTCCACTGCAAGTAACGTCAGTCCAGGGATCCCCAATGAAGAAGGTGCAAGGGCGACAGAATGGGATTCAGTAGAATCCTCACGCTCTCATGCCACCGATCCCAGTCGTCGTCCGTGCGAATATTTAGAGCCCGAGGGTTTGCTTGACCATGTGTATACTTGGAGCCGAAAGTCTTGATCAGTATTGTGAAGACCCTGGCCATGTCAAGGCTCAAGCTGGAATCAGTCACATACATCGCGTTGACATTCCACCACCACACATTCCCCGGGGGCATAGTGGAAGGATTTGGAGCCCGGAACATCAAGCAATGCGGTTGACGCAATCCAGCAATCTGGATCAGAAACAAGAAGTGACTTGCTCATGACAGCACATAGGCCGCGATTTTCCTCCGACTTATCGTCCATGCTTGACCGCGCGTTGTCCCAAGGCCAAACCCCCAGGCCCTGTGGGCGACTTTGGAGGTTCGCAATCGCCGAAAGCTCGCCTTTCTCTGTATGTTTCCACCAAAGCTGGTGGATGAGGCACGAATGTACATGGTACATCGTTTCCTGGCAGCAGCGTCCCTAGAGGCCGCTAACGAGGTGTGGAAATACCCCGCTTGTTTGATGTTCACGTTCATCTTGTTCAGTAAGCTATTCCTGCATCGAGATTAGCCTTCTGCACCCACGCACACCACACTTGTATGTACCATCTGCTCGGTGAAGGCAGGCTCTGTGCTCGCTTCCCAAGTGTGTGTGTGCACGTGCTGCACGTTGTTCAGGTCTGCGCCCCCACTTGCCCTGAACAGTCCCAACTGCATAATCGACACCCATTTTTATCTCTGCAATGCTGCCCGGCCAGATCTAGTCCGCGGCCTGGCCAGCCGGCAGTGATGACCGGCCGCTTTGGACTCGTGCATGTGTCCTCTGCGGGACAACGTGCCCTTCGTATACAGCTGCTGCTTCCGAGCATTTTCGAATTACATACGTAGTTCCAGCTTGAAAGATCAAGCCCAATTATTGAAATAGGTAGGGGATCAAAAGAGTGTTGAATTCGTATACAGATCCAAAAGACTAACTGCTGTTCTCGCAGGACCACCTCTCGATATATAGCCCACGCAATCCTCACCAAAAGCAACTCCTCGAAAGGCACAGCCGGAATATCCGATTCCTCTTATCTTGAAGAGGCCGTTCTCCGAGGTCCAAATACCCACAACGGCGTCTATTATTTCCGACCGCCGTCTAGAACTATCGCGGTTTCCTAATCGGGAGAACCGGGGCATACTCAACACCAATCACCCCAGATCTAGCCCAAGGCAAACAGGAAAACCCATTTGATGAAGTCAGGCTCTTTTTTCTTTGTGGGAAGTTTGGACGAATCTTGACAGGTTGCTTGCCAGATAATCTGCTTAGATACAGGGTTCAGATCGGGCAGATTTGCGCTCGTTTGAATCAAAGAGGCTCTTCGGGACGGGTACCAGTCACGGTAGAGAATCATGCATATCGTGTGATAGCTAATGTCACCTAAAAAGAAGCAGATCATCCTATTCATGCAGCCTAATGTGCACAGAGCCTGCTGCGCAGGTGTGTTGTCAACTGCCCAGGTGGTTCAATCCTCTGGCTCGAGCCGTGCACAGCCGACTAGGCCATGAAGCACGATATCGACATGCGCATTCTCAGTTGGCTTGCATCTCACGAGGAGTGCATAGCAGGCCACGCCATCCATGAACCTATGACGTTTGGTTCTGGAGAATGCTCGTCGCCGTTCGTAAAGATGACAGCCTGATCGTGACAAAACTTATAAGTATTCATTCACGGATGCACTTTCAGACCTTAAAAGAGGCGTGGCCTGTATCCATAATCTCTCGTCTCATCCAGTACGGCTTCAAGTCTTCCTCTTCCTTCCAGCAGGGTCTTCTTCTCTCAATTATCTACGGAAATTGACAGCTGCCCATCATCTACAGACACCCGTTGTCCAACATGGGAACGTCCAAAAAAAATAAAGATGTTATAAAGTCGAAGTCAACCAAGGACAAGAGGTCTACCCAGGCTGGAACCAAGGCTAAATATCATGTCTGGCAACAATTGATACCATTCCGTTATTGCGCACCTGATATTCTCAAAGCCGAATTGGACAAAGTATATGGAGCTGGAGAGTATGAGGTCAAACAGGTTTGCAATCCCTCTAAGTACTCCCGGGACCTTCTATCAGCTTGTTTTTGCTCGTATCAGCGTACTATTACACTCCCGTGAAGCTGACCGTTTCCTCAGTCAAGTGTCATGGATCATTACACTATTATCGTGCCGTGGATTTTATCTGATGTGAGTTGGCGATGCCTTTCTTTTGGGCACGGTAATATTGATATTTTTCTCAGTCCACTTGCATCTTTGGTGGACCTGCCTGCAAATGCCCTGCAGCTGTGTTTACCAGAAACTAATATGTCACAGGAGTCGATACAAATGATTGCCTCGCATGCTGATGTGAAAGCGAAGGATTCGAGGTGAAGTCTGCCTATTTGGAGGTGCCCATTTGTCATGCATGCGGCATCTTGTGCAATTTTGAGCGCGATTGCGAGACACGAGCAGCAGGCACTTTAAGTGACAGCGTTCTGGAAGCCTAAGGGTAGGAGTCCTGATTTCTTATGGCTGATGGTCCAGGCTCGGAGTGATTGGCAAGAAACGGAACTACCTGGTACTTAGGTACACACTGAGTAGGTACCCATCAGATGTAGTAGTAAAAACCGGGTGTACCACATTTGGCTCATGTAGTAGTCAGTCATTCAGAGTACCTGGGTACTTTCAGCCCCTTAAGTAGCCTGCAGCACAGGATTGGTGTCGAGGACGTGGTCTTATCTGCAGAATGCTTGCCACCCATCAGCAAGTGAAAATGTGCAACAACTTGCCCCCTCAGCTGTGGAGGTCCCGGGCCCAGAACGGTGCAGCTGAGCCACCAGACTGATTACATCTGGAACCGGTATGGCCAGACTTTCCTGCTTCGAAGTAAGTGCGCGTCAACAGCATTGGACTATGTATGACGTGTACCCCGTACACACCCTCTTGCAGCTGAGCGCGCAGTGATTCGATGCGGCTCAAGCTCCCGAGGTCTGGAAGGCCATCTCGCGCGCGGGAGTCCCTCTCATGCGAGCGGAGTCATCCCATGACCATGTGCCGCTGGAGCATTCTGGAACACCAGTCGGACACCCTTGTAGGTCCGAAGTTTGTGCTACCGCACCTTATATACACCCGAGCCTAAAAGCTGAGCAGACACGCATGCGGGCACGTTGAGAATTACACATTAGATGTTTCTGACAGCGCCCTACCGGCATACTCACCTCTTCTCACATCGGCCAGCTAAATTCGGAAGTGGTACTCTGCATCTGCCAGCCGCAGACGGTAACATCCCCTGGGAGCCATTGAGAAGGATGAGACTGCCAGGGCAGGAAGGGTATCAAATGAATCTTCCGTCAACTGAGCGGCTCTGAGCCTTGTTTGCTCGCTCATACAGTAGATACTGTGAAATTTCTGACAGAGGCCTCAAGTTGTATCCCCGTGACAAGTGGACTGCTCAAAGAATCTCCAACTATTCACACCTGCAAGTGATGTCCCCCATACCAGGCAAAGCCTGTCCAACAACTGTAACTAGTCTTCCTTGCACCTAACTGCATCAGAAAATCTGCCATTTCCAGCTCAAGTCATTCCACACGCTTCAAAACACCCATCCTCTGTCGTTACGTCCAACGTATCACCAGCATCGCATGATTTCTCTCTGTGTCAGAGCGCGCTGAGCGAAAATCGTGAACACATCATTCCGGAGTTTCACGTGATAATCGCTACCGAAGATGTGATCGAGGAGAATCGCCAGCCGCCTGGGACATACAGATGTCGCAGGGATCTCCTGACGCCGATACTTGAGAATATGTGCTGGCACCTCCCGACGGCGAGTGGCGGCGTTACTATATATGCCAAACGGAGGGATGTAAGTAAGAATTCTGTCGAGTCCAAGGTTCGCAGGTAAAAAAGGGAAAGAAACTAGTTCGAGGTCTTACCGTGCTCTCATGGTGTTCCGCCTAGTAGGTCTCCGTGATTGGTGGCGGATGTGAATCTGACAATATGGGTGGGGATGATATCTTGCTGCAGCAATTGTTTGTTGGAGGAAACTCCGTCTTGCTGTGTGACAAGAAACCCTGTCAGAAGAACGAAGTAGGCAGGGAGATGAAAAAGGTGGCACTCAACGGAACATCGAATCGGGACTCGGTGGATAGATATGTCGGCCCCAGGGAGCCGCAGGCTCCCGAGGCGAGGCATCTGAGTGGCGGTAGTGGTTGCCGCCGCGGACCCTTCATGCTGCAAGACTCTCAGGCTGTCATACGCTTGTGAAGCAGGCTGTGTTTTCAGCATTATGGACATGTGTACGACACCCTAGGTACTCAACTGGTGGGTGTGCCAATACCTGAGCTCGGCAGCAGCCCAGCGGCCAAATGCAGGATCATGAAGGGGGGCACCCTTTTGTGCATCCCACCCCTACAGGCAACTGAGACCCTTCGAATTTGTGCATTTTTGCATTTTACAATGATTAAATAAAGTGTCTACCCCGCGGGAAATAACAAAATTGTTGAATGATTGATTATACGCAGAAGAGCGTGCGGTACCTAAGTAGTTGTGAGACAACAATTACCAGCCAGACATGGACCCCTCAAAGGTAAGCATCAATGCTTCCGCAAATTTTTAGTTTGCTCTAATTTGAATCGTCCAACAGGAAGCACACTTGACCACAGCACATGAGACTGACCACGTGGATGGTCGTGCAAGTGGCCCGACTCCATCCGCATTCGAACGCAAAGTGACACGAAGACCTCGCGTGGAATCAAAACGGCATGTCACTTTTGACAATGGGCCAAGTTATGGGCCACCTCCAATATCTGTTCACGACCATGGATTGCAATTTCTAGACACGCCTCACCAGGGTGCCTTTGTGTTGTCGCCCAAGGATATCCGGAGTCCATCTGCGGCTTTTGACAACGAAGATGAGCCGGCGGAACCTCAAGGCCCAGTTGCCGAACTGGGCCAGCAAATCAGGGTCAGGATGCGCCCATCGTGTACTCACGACGTAATCGACTGCAGACGATTTTTCCTGCCCATAGACGAGCTGAACAGGATCATCAACCCCCAGTCGGTACGCCGGTTTCTTGAGCAGAAGCTGGGATCTCATAAAGATGACTCCCGAATACCAAATCTCGTCAGGTATATCTGTGGGACCGAGTCAACAACATCTGCTGCTCGTGGAGGAGCAAGAAGAATCTTTGCGATCTTGCTACTCAACAACAGACCGACGCCTGTGAAAGACATCCAAGACTTCCTACAGGCCGGTGTGTACGACTCGGATCTGCCCTTGGGTAAGGCCCAACCGGACCCCGAGAAAAATATATTCCAACTGAAGCGGCGTGTCTTGCCTGGTCAAGCGGAAGATCCTATATCGACTGGCCTCGGATTGCTGGAGTCATGGAACCAAGAGCATCTCGAAGAGTTTGAACGTCGTCAATGGAAAATACACGTCCCATTCTTCGCGAGAAGTTGTGTGCCCCACGATGCCGACGAGCAGCCACTGTTCTATGATTTCGACGACCGCATGGTTCTTCCATGGACATCTCGTGAGAAGGGCATTATAAACCAATTTTCCGAAGTTCGCAAGACCGGCATCCATGAGGCTCATCATAATTTCAGCGCGTCTGTAAGTCTCAACACATGTAACGGCGTTTACTGATGCGACGGCTGATCACCGCTTGACAACAGAAACACAACCACTTTGCCTTGAAACTGATTAAGGACGTCAACGCGTTTGAGTTGGAGATGAAGGCTCTGAAGAAGATACGTCGAAAAGCCAAGAACAAGAAAAGTCTCATCACCGTTCTATTGTCCTTCAAGCTGTCGAGTGAATATTTCCTCCTTTTCCCATGGGCAGGAGGGGGAAATCTTGCGCACATGTGGAAAAGCAATACCCCGTCAGAAGGTGACAGATCCTGGAGTTGCTGGCTGGCTGAGCAGTGTGCTGAGCTTGCAGATAGTTGAGTGGCATTCACGACACCAAAATGACGCTAGAAGAAGTGCCAGCAGCTCTCAAAACGATGGCGCCACAAATTCCACCACAAGACGACGATGAACAAGACTTTGGTCGTCATGGAGATATCAAACCATCCAACATTCTCTGGTTTCACGACGAAGAAAACATCTACAACCATGGTGTGCTCAAAATCGCAGATTTCGGACTGACCACATTCCACCGAGAGCACACCACGAAACTCTTCAACGGCTCACTTCGCGGTTTCACAACGACCTATGCGGGACCGGAATGCCAGTGGGTCGATCAAAACGCGAGGAAACCGACGCTTGTCTCGCGCAAACACGATGTTTGGTCCTTGGGATGCATGTATTTAGAATTCATCACCTGGGCTCTGATGGGAATCGATGGCGTCGACGACTTTCGCACGCAACGGGAAATGGAACGCGATGAAAAATTGGGTTGGGAAGCTGACTGTTTCTATATCATCCGGCAGTCCAACAACTCGGATAACTGGCATGCCGAGGTCAAGAAATCTGTCCAACGGGTATGGAGTCAAGTCATGAGTCCTAGCATTCCATTCAACCAACCACCCCAACTAACAAGGGAATAGTGGATCGAATTGTTGAAAGACATTCCTAAATGTACCGGCTTCCTTTTCGACTTTATGAGTTACATTTCGACGCATATGCTTGTGGTAGATCCGGATGGTCGTGAGACTTCAGCCCGGATTCGAATCAAGCTGGCGCAGATGTATGGCGATTGCACCAAAGCCGACAGTACCTATTGCACGGAGCCCCTTCAAAATACGCGGAAGTCAGTGAGATTGGCACATAAGAGACAACGCATTGCTTGATGATAGACAGCTGGGCACTCCGCATTCTGGAAGGCTCCGTTGATGCCCGTCGTTTCTTGACCATGGAATTGCTGTGATGTGGAAACAAGGAGGATCCAAACAGGCCACGAAAACTTCTACATTTACATGTCAATGCCAAAGAAAGTCTTCATTCCTAGCAAAATACCCAAACTTCGGCATTGACGGTACACGTGCATCGATCTGGTGGACTGCCTTCAGCCGGTGCAGAAAATTTGAAAGGTACGCATGCTCACCGTAACTGGGCATAACTCTGGAAGTACTGAACTTAGCGATCGGAGCATGCGTCGCGATGTCAAGAGACACGTTATGTCAAAAAAGCAGGAGCAGTTTCTTCCCCTCGCCTTGGCCTGAAAACCAAAGCGGGCACCAGATGTTGTCCCGCCCGACTACTACCTAGGTAAGCATCAGACCTCCATAGCGCAAATGAAACATACTCAGGCAGACAGGAAAAAGTGTGGATGCCACTGAGCGGTCGATAGTGTTTGAATCTGATCAGTCGCAAACAGCGTCTAGCCTTGCAACCACAAGCGACAAGCCCTCCATTTTTTAGCAAGGGGCTTGCAAGCCGCAGTCAAAGGCGATAGTTCATGATTATCCTGATCTTCGGATTAGTCAACCCCCTAAATATCACGTATTTCGGCCTCGCCGGCCTCCCGGATGGGCAGCCGAGCCGGAACTCAGAAGCCGGGTATTCGGAAGCCGGGAAAAGCGTGTCCGGACGCGACTACCTAGAGGTCGGGAGGGCAGATACCCTTACCTACCGCCCTAAATCCAAGCCGAACAAGCGGCTCGCAAGCCAATGCTCACAAGGCATGGTCTGGTGTACTTCAGAGCAAGCGGTGGTCCAGTACTTATGGCCTGGCTTGAGCCAGAATATGCTCGAATTTCCGGCCTCGATCCTCCTGGCTCTCCCAGATTCCGAACAGGAATGGATGAACCCTCTAGCCTGTTCACCCAGGTAGGTATGGTACCCGGGTGTAAAATAGTTAAATAGTTGAAACGATGAATAGTTCAAATAGAGGGTCTGTGCGAGAGTCTTTGAGAGCGATACCAAATTAGATTCAATAGCTATTTAGTGGAGGGAAACAGCTGTCTTTATAGCAGCTGTGGAATTCACCGTTTGTATGAGGAAACAGCTGGTCTATAGAATAGGCCAGCTGGGCCGCAGACAGCCTGATATATAGCCACAGGCCGAAACGGGCCATATAGGCCTAAACGGGCTATATAGGATCAAACGGGTCGTTTGATCCTATACGGCCTAAACAGGTCTATTGGTCTGTAACGGGCCGTAGGCTATTTTGTAGGCTTATACGGTAAATATATCTCACACCGGGCACGTGTCAGACTGTCAGTCATGAGAGCGTGCAGCCAACTTCCAGCATCTTACGCGCTCAGTAGAAAGCTGTGGGCTGTCCAGGGGCCCGGGCCAATCAATACATCCGAGGAAACGCCCGACTTGTTTAGGCTCCCACAGACGTGATGACTGACAGGTTGTATGCTGTGGCCTGCCGCCGACGTTTCTCTTGAATGGTTCTGAATCTTTTGCATTTCACAGCCCACCTGGTCAGCCTCGTTTTTGTTCACATCCTCATCCTGAGTCATATCTGCAAAGTGAGGCGTGCTAAGTATCAGGCAGACGCCTGCAAGCATTGCCAGACAAATTCTCCCCCAACCACGTCTATGTAACTTTACTATATATATGGATCTAGGAAACACTCTTTAGGTCTGGGTTTTGTAGCCCAACTTCTCTCGCTTCGATCCCGAAGCCTGCCCACTTGGGCAATCTGAGTCACACTGGGTTCCTTATTATTCGTTGCTCATCAAACCCATCAGCAACTGCGCCTCCATATTGAAATCTGCCCAGTCTGAGTCACATCTGCAAAGTGAGGCGTGCTAGGTATCCTGAAGTCAGGCAGACGCCTAGGCAAGTTCTCTCCCATACACATCTATATATCTATTTAGGAGACACCCTTTCGTTTCGCAGTCCTGGACTTTCGTCGCCCAACTGTCCTCCCTTCCATTTTGAAGTCTGCCCAGTCTGAATCACTAGACATTCGGCTCCTTATTATTCGTTGCTCGTCGACCACCTCCAACAACTGCGCCTCCGTCCTGAAGGCTGCCCAGTCTGAGTCACACTCGGCTCTTTATTATTCGTTGCTCGTCAACCCCATCCATCAATGTGCGCCTCACGAAACACCCAAAATGAGCTTTATCCGTAGCATTGCCACCGGGACAGACTTTGAGAAAGCATGAAGGCATGCCTGTTACCTACGGTGCCTACTTTTTCCGTTCCGTGGAGTAGGGAGTATTTATCTATATAAGGAGGGAGACCGGTTGCACTTTCTTTTTCTTTTCTTTCCACAACTGCGTCCTTGCCTCCCTCCCCAGTCAGTGCTTGCCTACTGAGACGAAACCGGGTGCCAAATCTTACGTAGAAACTATCATCAACGGAATAAAGTGAGAGAGACTCGAACATGACGGCGTGCACTTCAGTTCCGTGTGACACATTCCTAATCATCAAGTCGAGCGTCCGTGATGTCATCCGCGACTTCCAGTCACCACATCATCAGAGGTTCCGACAGCCCGAGAGCAGCGCGGATGACATGATGGATGTGGATTCTGGAGACGGACGCGGGGTGAACGTGTACGTGTGCTTGCTTCGGTGGATCTATCCCATTTCCACTTACTCTCATCCTGTTACTACCACCTGACCCGTAACCCCAAACTACCTACCTGCTTCGAGGGTGATACTCGATGATGAAAAGCCAGGATTGTACTCTTCGTTCAAACTTTTCATGAAGAAGCCCTCGTCAGTCCCCCAAGCCCGGGTCCTGACTGACCTGCGTATGCTTACCTACAGGGCCGCTCCCGAGCTCCACCTGCGCTTCTCCGAGCCTCCCCTTCACGACGGCAAGTTCATGCTCGGCAGGGGCGATCCAGAAATCACCGACATTCGAGTCAACTGGAGAATGAGTGGCATAAGCCGGCGGCACCTGAGAATTGGCTTCTGTCCTGAGCAACGCCTCGTCGCCGTGCAACTGGAGGACAACACGACGAACGGCATGCTGATCAAGTATGACACGGTTGGTGGACGCTGGAAACACGTCGCTGTAAATGACCGCACATGGTGGCCGATTCCAAACGGGGAGACCTTGAACATCGTGCTGTGGGGATTCAAGCTTTTACCTCGTGCCGCTGGTGTGAAAGAAAAGCGCGATGTAAAGTTCATGTATAGGTTCGCGTTGATGGCGCCAGACCATTCTGCGCACCCCGAGGTGTACGAGAGGCGGAGGGATCAATTCCTGGCCGCGAGGGATACTCAGGGCTTCGCGGATCTGGCCATGATGATGAACAACGGCATGGAGCTGTGAAGTCTTTGATCCCAAGCGTGCAGTTGACGAGAAATTAGCAAGTGGCATGGATGCTGAAGTATGTTATCTACCTACCTAAGTAGGTTTGTCGCCGTACGTGGGAGTACTAGCTTTGTTTCTTTCCTTGCCAGTCCGAGCAGATACCTACGTAGCCGCAAGTGTATTGAGATAGATGGCATAAGACAATTGAATCCTGCTCTAGTTCTATGTTATTGCCCGCATCATACGGTAAGTGAGTAGTCAGTAAGCCCCGTCAGACTGGAGACCCAGTGTGTTTTACGGTTGGCGAATATTCGCTCCGCCCCCTAATGCGATTGCCTCTGGGTTTCAGAAAGTGAAGTACCGTGCCATAGATTTCTATAGGCTATAGCGATTAAGCGGCACCTGAGGGAATCCCTCTTTTGTGATTGCTACTCCATGTGGTCCTTGGTCTCCGACAATCAAGAATCTAATGATTTCACATTCATATCAGCAATGAGCATGGCGCAAGCCCGAATGGCCTCCGCAGTCGAGCCACCGCCGGCGTACGTCTCCGAAGCCGACGTGTGTCACGATTGAAGTCCGGTGGATACTCCAAACAGGTCATGCCGACGCCGTTCCACGCATATGACCAGAGATAGCAAGCGACGACATCATGATCTTGCTGGACGTGTCGGGGTCCATGGACTTCGACCCGGCGAAACCTGCATGCGACCAGTACACGGTTACGGGATGCAAGGGGTCTATACAGCCGAAGAATAAAGGTCAATCGTCCCATACTCATGTCCCGGCGCCAGGCCTGTCTGTGGCTGATCAACTGCTCCATGACAAGATCTCGCCAGGAAAATCATAGGTCGCTTCGTCGTTGACATGTCCAACCACGCCCATAATGCCCGAGCGAGCTACGATGTCGTCACCATCTCAAGCCACGCCAAACACATCGGCACCGTCTCACACCACAATCTCCATGATCAGTGGCGGACCTTGTCCATCGGAGGAGGAATACGAGTCATGCCAGGCAGGCAGCTCGTCAAGAATATCCACTTCACGAAGCACTCCGGAGTCCGCATCCACCACTCCCCCCCTCCCCCGGTCTACAGGTGGCAGGCTTCGCCGGCTGCTGCTCCTGGACGGTGAGGCTCAGGACATGGACGCGTTCAAGCTGGATCTGCTGGGCTTGTCTTGGGCGCATGTGACCATTTTCTTCATCGGAGTGACGGGTACCCGCATGATACTCGGCATGCCAACGAGCTGCAGCGTGCAGCGGATTAGCGACGTGAACCATCATGCGTCGTTTGTCGATGCACAGGGGAACTGCCCGGAGAGGTTGGTCAGTCATGAGCAGCTGAAGCTACATCTTGGCCATGACATTTCGATGCGGGAGTCTAAAGAGATGGAGGAATTGCCCCGGCATCTAGTGTATCATCCGTTGTTCTTCGTTCTCCAGAGCTTGCAAGTGCCAAGTGGACGGTGGACCCATTGACAGAGCGGCGCTGCGGCATACAGCACTTAGCCGCGACGGACCGCGCCGTACTTTGAGACAGATTCCCGTCAAAGCACTGCAGGACAAAGAATAGCATCACCCTCAGAAAGGGTATCATCTGAAAATAATGTTCAAGAGGTCGGCGAAGGTTGACTGCGACACGCCAACACTACCAAGCCTCCCCGATCGAGAGAAGCCATGTTGACTATCATAAAAATACTTCGAGGTTCGACGAGGGACGTTGGAAACCCGCCGTGGACCCTGAACCCACCGGACTGGTGGGTACAGTACCCATTTGTAGCTCACAAGTACTGTACACACGACGACTTAGGTACTCAAGTACCTACATAGGTCTGTAGCTACAGATGGGTCACTTCTTCCTCGTTTCTTTGAGCTGTCCCAGGAATTTTCTCTCTTCAACTCATGTCTGTCGTATTCTCATTCTTTTCGATATTACAAGACCGCCACCAATTGTGAAGTTGCGCACACGAAGATACGTCCAGCCCCGGGTGTTCCGGAGATTGAATTCGATACCACGGTACTTTAGAATACCTTCTTACTAGATATATTTCCAGCCACAAGGACCCACCTGAAGCCAAAAATACCATCCCTGAACCAGTCTGTAACTCTTCCGAACTGACGATATTAGAACGTTGACATCCACCGCGCTTCGCACTGGCAAGTCGTGCGCCGCTATACAGTATTCAATGTGGTATGGGGACGTGCTTACCTCCGTGGCGGCATCAATAAATTGATCAGATCTGGGCGCATGTAATCATCAGTTATTACATGGCGTAATGAAGTAAATCTTTAGCTCGCGATCTAGATCCCTACCGACACCGCCAATTTAACCTTGCGATGTGCCAAGCAAAGGGATGAACCGCAGCAGCATGGATATCTTTCCCACATGGAAATTGACTCAGTAGCGAAGTCACCAACACGTACCCAAAAAAAGGGGAGCAATTTCACGAACGTTATAATGGCATACCCTCCCCAAATTCGGCATGCTTCCTTTCTCGAAAGGGTGTGGGCTATTCACCTAGCTTTCCGCTTCCTTTCCTAGCAACATGCCTTCTCTTCTTTGGTGGACAGGCCTCGTCGCGAGCGCCTTGTTCCAGATCACGCACGGGGAATACATCTCAACGCAAGACTACAACCATGGATCCATGTCGACCGTCCCCCAGCACAGGTTCTATTCCACAAAAGAGACCTCGCCCGTGCTGCAAATAAACGAATGGAACGAAAGCTCCATCTCAATCTCTGGCTCGCACATCTTTTTGCGCCAAAGCCACTACGAAGTCGCCCACTCCTCACCAGTGATTCTCGACGCGCGGGATCTGAGCACCGTCTACGTGGACCACGCCAGCGACTTCGAAGGCGTCTACGGCACGCGCGTGCAGGAGGACCGCGGGAAGAAGTACCTGACCTTCTGGGCGGGCCAGAAGGACGACGGGTTCGGCACGAGCAGCGGCTTTGGGCTGGCGTATGATGAGAACTACCGCCTGGTTTATAACATCACGACGAAAGTTGATGGCCGGAATAGCGACTTGCATGAGTTTGAGTTTACCGGAAATGGAACGGTGCTGATGCTGCATGTGGAGGATGTGCAGATTGACTTGGCGCAGTACCCGGAGTGGAAGGGGTCGCATTTGAAATTGTGGGCGCGCGACAATATAATTCAGGAAATTGATCTCGAGACGAACGAGGTGCTCTTCTCCTGGCGGGCTCTGGATCATATCAGCCCTGTGGATACTTTCGAGCCGTCCGGGCCGTATTGGGATATCTTCCACACCAACAGCATTGAGAAGGTATAATGAACTCATCTCACTCACAAATACCCAATACCGAAGGGACGCACATACTGACAATCATCATCATCCAGACCGAGGACGGCAACTACCTCGTCTCCATGCGTCACACTCACAGCATCTACCTCATCAACGGCAAAACCGGCGCCATAATATGGATTCTCGGCGGCCGCCGCAACACCTTCACCGAGCTTCCCCCGTCCGCTTCTGGTCCAGACCCCATCGGCCCCGTCCTCACCATGAGCTGGCAGCACCACGCGCGCCTCGTCCCCGGCACGCACGGCCGCGAGCTGACTTTCTTCGATAACCACGGTATCGACACCAGCCAAGGGAAATGCCGCTCGTCAGGCACCTGCTCCCGCGGGCTCCGCGTCGCCCTCGACACCACATCCTCTGCCTCCGCGCCGACCGTGCAGATCCTCCGCCAGTATCTGCACCCCTCCGACCTCCGCTCCAAGAACCAGGGCAGCATGCAGCTCCTCCCGAACTCAACCAACGTCTTCATCGGCTGGGGCCACTCGCCGACCTTCACAGAACACGACGGGCTCACCGGCGACGTCGTCATGGACGTGCAGTTCGCGCCGTGGCCGGACAACGTCACGCCCGCGCCGGACAACTACCGCGCGTACAAGATGGACTGGCGCGCGGAGCCGTGGTGGGACCCGGCGATCGCGGTCAGGGAGGATCTGCACGGGGAGCTGGGCGTGTTTGCGAGCTGGAACGGCGCGACGGAGGTAAGGGAGTGGGTTGTGCGCGGGGGCGTGGAAGGAGAGGTGCTGGCGAGGTCCAGACGGACGGGGTTCGAGACCAGGCTCGGGGTGGGCGCGAGGAAGTGGGTGGGCCGGGTGTGGGTGGAGGCACTGAATGGGGAGGGGAGTGTGTTGAGGGCGTCGGAGGTGCTGGATTTGAGTAGGGAGGATGTGGTGATTCTGAAGGAGATTGACGAGGTGGAGGTGTTGTTTCCCACGACCGGGGAGAAGGCATTCGCTATGCGGGGGCCGTGGGTGCTTCTGGGCGCTGCAGTTGTCGGAGTGGCATTGGGTGTTGCTTCCTGCGTCTGGCGGCGTCGCGATAAATACACCTACCTGGACGACGACGACGATATGACGGAGGTGGACTCGCAGATCAGTTCTCAGGATGTTTACCTGGAGCTTGACGGGCTTAGGAACAAGATTGCCTGGAGTCCGCGAGGGTGGGAGACGCCGACATTGCCACGGTCCCCATTACCGCGGTCCCCTCTACCACGGTCCCCTTTGCGAGAGATGCAGTTCCCTAGATATACGTATAAGTAGTAGACGCTCAAAATCCCGATGGGAAAACAAGCACGACATTATCCAGTCCCAAGTATTTCCCACTGTGAGATGAGCGGCGTGCACCTCGTTCCTGATCGCATAATGAGAGAGTGCCGTTCCCTCCTTGTTTCCAGGTCCAGCCCTTGCATGAATCTCCAAGAAGCCTTTCAACCTTCCATCTCGGACGGGGGACCCCGACGATGCCCAAACTCTTCCCTCTCCCCTCGATGGTGATCGGAGCCCGTGCTCTGTGGGGACAGGTAATAGCCGCCCTCTACGGCCGGTCTCTGATCACCACGATGGTGGGTGGCCCCGGAAGCGCTCGAGTGCGCTCTCTCAATCTCAGGTCCTGTCGGCAAGGTTGGCGCCGGTGGTGTGGCCTCCTCTGTCGTCGGGTGATTCGCCATCTCCACAGGCTGTATGCTATCCGCCGGAAGCTCGTTCTTGAATCCCGTGAAAGCGTCGTTGCTGGGACTCGGTACCCAGCGAGGTGACTTGGACATAGGTGCGTGTTGCCACTGCTGCGGATCGTAGCCAGGTGATGAAGGTGTCAGAGTGGCGCTTGTCGGTGAGTGTGCGGTAGATACGCTACCGGCGTGATACATTGGCGGATGTGAGACCTGTCCATATGCTTGCTGCGTCTGTTGCTGTTGAGAGTGTTGCTGCTGCTGCTGCTGTTGCGCGTTTGCTTGGCTCTTCTGTGCCTTTCTCTTTCGCCGTGTTAGGCAGCACCAAATGAACATGCCTATGATGATCAAGCCGCCTATGGCACATCCAACTCCTATCCCTGCTTTTGCGCCGGTGCTCAATGTCGAGACTGACTCTGTATTTGCAGGTGTCGCCGTCGGTGTTGCGGTGCCAGGCGTCCCGGGCGCTCGGCTGGTGGATGTGGGGTTGAAATCACTGATCCAGGTCATGGACCCTCCGCTGCTGGTTGGTAGAACCTGTGTTGTTTTGGTCGTCAGCCATATATCCTGATGTACACCAGGAAGAGATTGTGATATGTCATGGCATATCCTTCGACACAGCAAAGGTGCCCCTCCCCCAAACCAAAGATGGAGGGTGACTGACAGCAAAGGATGGGATATCTGCCGCGCCAACCCACAATGTCGTCGCGCAATAATCATCACAGCTCTCGTTGGGTAGCTTGAAAAGGTCCGTCGAATTTGCGGGGTCGACCTTACATCCGCCCCAGTCGGTATCTCCATTGGACTCAATGTCACAGTGAATCATACCGACCCACTCCTGGTCCTTGAAGCCGAGCTTTTGGGGACACGTTCTGTCGACGTAGCTCTGGTCGGTGCATCCAGCCATGTACGCATTTCCGGCTGTGGGTCCAGGTCAGTTACAAACCCCCCGTCGAGAAGGGATGGGAGTCAGCTGTAGGAAGCCACTGACAGTCCTCGTCGTAGCAAGCATTCGCCCCCTCAAACCCTAGACATGAGTCTCCCAGGGCACAGCATGGCCAATTCCCAAAGGCAATGTTTCCGCAAGGTACAAAGTCGCCCCTTGTCTCGTTATTCTTCCCGAAATAGCAGGTACCGTTGGAGATATTCGGATTCGGCATCTTGTCGTTCACGTTTCTTTGTGAATGATGGGTATGAGTGTGTGAGCTCCATAGCACATGGAGCAGCTCTCACATATTCAAGCGCCCTGCAATGACAGTTGGCACAATCCAACGCAGCTGAGATGACAGAAGATGACAGACGAAGAGGCAACCGGCGGACGCCCGCGAGGAGGTGGGGGACCTCAAAATGTAAAGTATGACAGTGACGGGGTGAGCGTAATCGAGCGAAACGCAGAAAAGTATGCGCACGAATACGGAGTATAAGCTGGCATGTTCTAGCCCCGCATACCTAGTGGCCCGATCGGCAAGCAAGCCACCATCGTGCTGCCAGTCAGACACGCAGCTGCGGATGCACAAAAATTTCTTGGGGTTTCATTGGCGTCCAGTGAGCAAACACCTTGCGGCCGCCACGGACGCCTCGTACTTCCGCACATGGCTGTGGTATACGTATGATTCCTGTGAGTGAGATGAGGTTGCGGTGTAGCCTGACCAATAAGAAAGGAAAGTGGTCGTCGCGTAAGGCGGTTGTTGGTACGAAATTTCGTCTGTCGATGCTGTGTGCACCATCGTTCGGCGACCTGCATGTTCCACTTCCTTCCCCAGATTCCCGGGTCTGTGTGCTACAGCTCGGGCGTGGCTCTGGGAAGGTCCCTCTTTTGCAGAGTGGTGTGTGTGGTGGCTTGCTCGATCCCCAGCGAGCCATCACTCGTGCCAATTGCTAGCGTCATGAGGCTGATGTCTCCATAGATGCAGGCGGCAGTGCTGGCTCGGATCTGGTGGAGGCCAAGCTGCCGGAGCTGAGGCCGACCGAAGGCTGGCGGTAGTGAGGTGCTACACACCACTGCCCGGAGAACTTAATGGAACTGTCAGCACCAAGCATGAAATGTCGAGGCTGACATGCAGAAGAAGCCAGTGCTTCCGGAGGTCGTCGGTCGGATCCAATGATACTGAGACGGAGAGCAGTCATCCATCCGCAATGTCAAAATCAGTGAATATAAAGACCAGATTGGTGTGGCCAAATGCGATGCAATTCAGCGCAAAACGTGGGATTGTCCCTACGAGTTACCACGATCCTCTCTTCAGCCTTTCCGTTGCCGCCACTGTCTTGAGCTCCAAAAGTTACTGACTGCGAAGATATCATCGCTTGTCAACGCGTGGCACTTGCCAGATCGTGGCGTCGAAGCCTACCTCCGGGCTCCCGACAGCGTTCTGAGTCCTCAGCCTAAATGCGCTGTCGTCGCTGGCCAGGCCCGTCCAAATGAGGCACAGCCGTGCCATCGCCACATTGCCAAAGATCTGCTGAACGGTGTATACCACGCCATCGTGACGATAGCCAATTCCGACATTGTGTTCCGCCCGAATGCGCTGTTTGGCGCCTCACACGCGGCGATCTGATGGCGGCGCTACCGTCACTAATGGCTCACTGTCGTTGGCGCATCGCGTTAACGTTGAGAAAGTGGCCAGCAAATCCCGCAAGTTGGACAGTCGGCATTCCGGGATGTACGTTGACTGCGCCCAGCTGGACGACGATACCCACATTGACCGTCAACAAGCAGAAGACAGAGACGGAGACGAGGACCGTGGACCGTAACCGAGAGCAAGCACGGGAAACCAGGGATTCAGGGAAGCCGGACGTCACCGAGACTGTGAGAGCCGTGGCCTTTTTTTGGCGTAATTGGCACGAGTGCATCAGCATT
Source organism: Ophiognomonia clavigignenti-juglandacearum (assembly GCA_003671545.1). Taxonomy (NCBI): domain Eukaryota; kingdom Fungi; phylum Ascomycota; class Sordariomycetes; order Diaporthales; family Gnomoniaceae; genus Ophiognomonia; species Ophiognomonia clavigignenti-juglandacearum. Next base: position 100,632 of record PYFS01000251.1, on the reverse strand, counting down.
GGTCACTTTTAGTAGCAAGCTGACAGCGGAAGGGTGGCTTGTAGTGCCTGATGAACAAGGCGGAGGGGAGTCAAGTTCGGGGTTCACCTGCAGCTTGAGCTTCAAAAACACCCGGGTTATCTCGACCGCTTGGAGAAAGCTAGAAGGCCGTCTGTGCACTGAGACTAGCCCGAGGGATTGTCACATATCATTTGATGCCCATGCAGGTTGAGGATATTTCCTCACTGTCTAATCCGTACAAGTACTGCAAAACGCAAGTAGAGACGACCGAACGCGCTTTTAGGTGCCTTGGACGGATTTGAACGCTATTTTAGCGCAAGCGAGGGCCTCAATCAGGCTCTGCAAGGCTGCCAACTCACATGGCGTCCCGCTAATGCTGCAAGACCCTGTGCACGAAACTGGACCAGCTGGCAGGAGTGGGAGCTCTGGGTGTGGACTGGCGTCGATGCCTCGATCCCTCCCAGGCCGGGCGCGACGAAGGGAAACTGATATCCAAGACAGGCTGACATGTGTGTTGAAGTTCTATTATGCATTATCATTAAGTCGAGGAACACTACAAGACGCAGATGCCTCGAGCTACTGCCCCTTCTCCGAACCCATGCGCCACCGGTTCGGTGCCTCGCTTCCAGCTACAAGTCCGTACCACAGCAGTGGCTCTCCACCGTCGAGCCGAGATTATGTGAACCTTTTTACCGGGACGAAGCCTCCAGATCGTCCGTCATGCGCTTTTGACCCGTATCAAAACATGTCCTTCGGCCGAGCTATCTTCTAGATAGATCTAGGCGTCGATGCGTCTACCACTCCAAGTTAGTAAATCCCAGTCGCCACCATCTCAAATTAGCGCCCCAGGAGAAAAAGAAAACATACCGGTGTTCAAACTACTAGCCGTCGACGACGCACTCGGCGCCGCAGCCCCTCCCCCCACCAGCGCAACCGAGCTCCCCGAACCACTCCTCCCCCTGCCCCAGAAGCCCCTCATCTTCGGCACGGGCGTCAACGGCGTCAACTCCAAGTCCTTCTTTCCCTCCTCCTCCTTCTCCTCCACGACCGTCGCCAACAACAACAACTTCTCCCTTCGCGTCTCCGCCTCCTTGCACTGCGAAGCGAGACACTCGTCGCAGAACCCGCCGGGAACAGGCCGCACGGCTCTGCGCTTCGGACAGTCGAAATGGTCGGCGTAGCGCTCGGGCGTGTGGGTCCTGGAGCGGCGGGTGTCGAAGAGGAATTTGGGCGCGGGGAGCGTGGCGTCAAGGCGGTTGTGGGGCGGCGGGGTGCCGCGCGCGACGGGGCACTCAGAGACGTTTTGGAAGGTTTGGTGGCCGCATTGCTGGGAGAGGGTGTAGATGAAGAGGCACATTGTTTTGAGTTGGGTGCTGTGGTGTGGTGTGTTTTGCGGGCTGGGGCGCGGCTGGGCAGGTGGTGGTGGTTTGCTCGCAGGAGTCAGGTGAGGGTATCGTCAGGTTGTGCTTAGTTCGTGTGCTGCAAGTGGTTTGTTGGCGATCTGAGATCGTGCATCCCAGATGTACTCGTCCACGGGCAACGGCATAGGTTGTTCCGTCCACACAGGAGTGAAAAGAGCGTAATATACAAGACGAATTAGAAAGTCGGTTGTCCAGAGACTACGGAAGGAAGGCACTATGTGGTATTTGTCTCAAGCCCACTCTGCGGTGAAGCTCATCTGCAGTTTTGTGAATCATGGTAGTTCGAGTATCATCACTGCCGGGCCAGAGACAATGAAATTGTGCAAGTCTTTATCCAGGCAGTCGCCGGGCTTGCTTTGTTGTTCATCCAGGACACCTAATATTAGGGCGCACCTCAGCCACAAGCCCGTTCACGTCACGGCTTGGCGGGTTTGAGCTTCCATTGTGTGCATGTTTTCCAGATAAACCGAGTCGTTGTGGAAGGCACGGTCTGGACTGCGCGGAGCGGCTTTGATGCGACGGCTGTACTTCCCTCTGTGAACGCGGCTTCCCTGACAGTATTTTATTTTATCCTGAGATCAACTAAAAAAAGTTATAAGCGCGGAGAGTCTAATGGGGGTTGGCTGCGCACGTGAAGCCGGTGAGCAAGGACAATCGACTAGTTCTACTCAGCACCCGTAGTGTACTTGTGATCGGGTCAGCACAAAGTGCCCAGCAAGGGTCTCTTGGAAATGGTGACATGGACACGATGCCACGACTATATTCACTGAGTGAGGCCCAGTCTTTGCTGGAAATCATTCCAGCGGCCGGTCCTCAGCGGATCCAATTTCCGCAGCTTGGCTAGCCAACTTTCCAATGCTGCCTGCTCTTCAGAAGAGGGCTGTCTCATCTCAAGGATGGCCAACTCCAAGGTATAGTCCATGAGTCGCTCGTACAGCAACTTGCAGTCGTCGTAGTCTTCAAGTAGATCCTTGATATCCTCAAGCTCGCGGGTGATGTACGCGACTCTATCCGCAGCCGTCAAGTCAGAGGTGATGGTGGGCTGATCATTTTGGTCAATGACGTCCAGCATCAGGAACTGGTGGTAATACCAGAGGGACTGATCCTCGGGCCCGACATTCAGGGCCTCCCGTATCATCGCGAGCTCTGGAGACATATCAGCTACAAGCATCAGCTCCCAGTAGACAGCCTCGACATACCTTCGTCGAAGAATTTCCTTCTCGCGGTGTTATCTGCACCGCGTTCCTCAAGCAGCCTCGGTATGAGCTTGCTGCGGTTGTGCCATGCGGAAAAGTTGGACAGGTCGACCCGGATCATCTTAGTGGTAAACTCGAACTCCTGCTCCACCATGCTGTGACCGTTCAGGGTCGCGCTCTCCAGCTGCCTCACAATGTTGCGCCGGTAGTTCCAGGCATGGAAATTCCGACGGTCTTTGCTTAGCATCTTGGTGTCCAAGCCTAGCTCTTCTCCCCATATGCGCCGAGTCACAGCCGGTTCCAAACGATCAATGGATTCTTGCAGCAGCCAGGATCGGTATTTCCAAATCCAGTAGCATTTCGGAAACTCCATCAACAGCGGCACCGTGAAGCCCAGCTCGGATCTCAGCACGTCCAAATCATTCTTCTGCCTCGCGGCTTGAGCCGCAACCTCGTCCCCGGTTTTCTCTACACCGGGACCCTCTTCTGCCGTGTCAGCTGTAGTACCAGTCTTCCCAGTTGTCTGGGAGTCGGGGTTTGGCTGGGTCGCGGTCGAGGAAGAGGAGGAGGAAACGACGGAAGGTTGTGTGGCAGTGTCTGTCGGAGAAGAACTCGGCGACGCCTTCGAGGGCAAAGACCCAGCCGATGGTCTGGACAATAAGCCAGATATTAGGAAGCGTCTCCTGACGTTCCATATCGTGTAGTATTCCGGGTTCAGCCGGGAGATCTTGGTTGTGAGTTGGAAGGCTTCGGGGGTGTAGTCGTAGTCGTTGGAAGCGATCTGAAGCAAGTCGTGGGTCAGCTTTGGCCATTCTCCCTGGGAATATGCATGTGACGCTCAGAAGTTGGGAATGACAACATACGTGAGAGCGTAATCGGTCTTCAAGGTCGCGATACTTCTGTATCTTGTCAAGGTCTTGCTTCTTTTGTTCATCAGTGCGGACCCGGCTGGTTCTGGTCACTCCGTGCTGGAGATGTTGCTATCAGTCACCTCTCCAATGGCAAGTAATGTTCTTGAGTAGAAATGTGCCTTACACTGGCCATCTCTAAGCCTCTACGTCGAGAGTGCTGAGGTGATAATCTTGGAAAGGTGTTGGCGGAACTGAAGACGTTGACGTCGGCCCACTCTGCGAGTGAAGTCATGCCAGGGGTCTCCCACCGCCTGACTGGGCTACCCCTGCAGATACAGGGGTGGCCTGTCGGGTGCATGCTGTACTGTACATAGTAGACAAAGTCCTTTGGTACATCCCTGCGTATGGAGTACACGCACGGAGTACCGCAGAAGACCTCTCTGCCTCAACTTTACGCGACGATGACTGGAATTCTGAATTGTGCGAAGCCTTTGGGACCCGGCTTTGATGGCGATAACTGTTTAATCGTCCATAACCCATGTGTGATCACAATGGAACATATTCGTCCTGCCACTCGTCGGGCAAGTGTCTATGGCGAATATCAAAATGCAGGAGTTGCTGTTCGGCATTGATCGCCTCCTTCCTCTTCTCTTCCCACACGCTGTCCAGTGTCACAGCTCGTTTTCTCTTTCCACAAACCTTCAACTCGATGACATCCTTGGATCTCTTCCATTCAACCTGAACCTATTGTTTCCCCTACAATGACTGTCCCTACATTTCGGTGCTGAACAGTGTTATGACACTCCCAGTCAACAACGTCTTTTTTTGATTTCCCCCGGATCAAACATTCTATCGGATTACCTCTAATCAACTCCACTTGGCCATGGTTGTTTTGTTCTAATCCAGTGCCCTGCTTCCCGATGCCCGCGGCCGGTTCGCCAGCAGCTGGCCGGGCTCTCATCACCTACTTGTCCGCTCTGCAACTTCTCGACGTGGCTTGACAAGTCTTATTTATTGAGCTGCCTTCCCGCCTCTTGGACACACCTGATTCGCGCCACTACTTCTTCGAATCTTGTCTCTTGATATCCCTTCTTTCACATTCTCCCTGTGACAGGAACGAACTCTCTTTGCAAGTCGATCATCATCGGCGGACACAAGATGGCGAATCCGGTCACTCCCGTGGCAACTCGGAATCAGCAGCTCTTCTTCGAAATCTGGCCTCGCACCGGTCGCTCGGTAGACTCTGGCTATGGCTCTGTCGAGACATCGCCCACCAGGCAACCTTTTACAAAGACCCGCGTGGATCGAGAGACCGCGTCCATCACTACCAGTGTGGAGGCTGTCACACCTAGCTCCTTCGACGGGAACAGCTCAGAAGGATCAAAATCAGGTGAAAGCAGCCATGGAGAGCCCGACTTCGAGATCACTCCCTCACCTAGCGTCGACCACGAGAAATTTGCAACCTTGCCTCGAGCGTTCCGGCGAAGGATCTCCCGGACCGACTCCACCCCCATGGGTCATGACCGCACAAGACCGCATCAACGCCACGGCTCTGATGAGACTGGATTAAACGGCAAAAGAGTCAGTTCTCTGAAGGCTCTTGACCGATTTGTGCCCATGAGGGACCATTCCACCCCCGGCTCTGAGAAACTCCGGACTACGAAAGCATTGGAACACTTGACGCCCTCCGAACGTCTGGTGCGTCACAACCAAGATGCGCCTGATCCCTTCTGCTTCAGACGACGAGCCTTGCCACCGTCTCCGACCGAGGCTCGAAGGGCAAGAAGGTCGAGCAATAGTAGGACGGTTCTCGATATGACGTCGACCAACCAGCCGGACAGAAGGGTGAGTCCGAATCTATTGCGCGCCCCATTGCTTATTATGCCTAGCGGTCGGCCAATTCTCAAGTGACAACCCAGCAACGAAAATCTCCTGGTCTACGTATCTGATCAAGCATGCAGGTTCCGAGCAATAGTGTTTGGTCTGTCGGCGGGATGTTGCCCAATCAAGGTGCCGTCGACGATGGCCGAGGGAATCTCTTCACCAGTGGCAGCACTGCTCCTATGTTCAATACCCAATTCCCCCCGTCCAAGCCCAAAGCGCAAGAGGACGTCGAGAAGCATGAGGCTCGGCTCGCATCAGCCTTCGAGATCGACTAGTCGTCGAGAATCTTAGACTTTGACCACTCATCAATCACTGTGGACAAGCAAGCGAAAAGGTCCAATGCAGGACCGGGCCGCAAGACATACTGGAAAGGTACACAACTGGTTCGGGAAGACCATCCTACCAAGCGGTCGACGAAACATACTCCCGAATTACGGACGCTTCCTGTCGCTCCTTTCAAAGTGCTTGATGCGCCGAATCTGAGGGATGACTACTACTGCTCAATCTTGGCTTTTGACTCTGTGTCTCAGACTCTGGCCGTTGGACTGGGCACAAGGCTCTACTGCTGGGCAGAATCCACAGGCGTTCAGGCACTCGAGGACAATGGTCTCACCGAGACATCCTGGCTGACCACGGTCGACTTCTCGTCGGCCCAAGGCAAAAAGGCCATCCTTGCGTATGGACGCTCCAATGGAATCCTCAATCTCATGTCCTTGTGGGATGCCCCCAAGCTCTACGACCGCCAGTATCCGAGATTCAGATTTGCACCTCACGTTGAAGAAGCACCCGTCGCATGCGTTAGCTGGAAGCCCACCGTCACTGTGCGTCCTTCGCTGAATCCTTGGAATCCCGGCCCCTTGGTAGAGAATGAGGATCTCCTTGTGGGCGACGAGCAAGGCAATGTGTTCTACTACGCTGTCGAGTGGCCCCTTGCATACGAGACTTTCCGTCACAACTGGCGAGGCAGTGTTCAGTGCCTGGCCTGCATCACCAGTCACACTCAGCAGATCTGCGGTCTGTCATGGGCGCCAAGCGGCAATCTATTCGCCACCGGAGGCAACGATAACCTTTGTTTTCTCTTCGAGACTGACAAAGTTACCAATCTTCCACCAGAAACTGGTCGTGAGGAAGCCATGAGCAGGCTATTCTCTTCCTTTCGAGAGCCTGTTCCGCCTGAAGATCTTGACACCACCAGCTTTCTAGGAGACACGCCTTGGTTCGATGGACGCGCAAATCGCATGACATCGGCGCCGGTCAGATTATCTGCTTCAACCCAGCGTCAAGCAGGAGCAAGGTCCTTGACCTCAAGCAGCCTGCCAGTCACCAATTTGGGCTCTATTGACACTCGTCTCAGTGTTCCGACAACACCATTCTCACGCTTCTTCCAGTCCGGCGTCAGTACTCGCCTCTGGGATCTAACCCGTATGGTCGCCGAGCGAACAGAGCCTCGTTACCCACCGGCGCTTCCCGCCAGTGTCAGGTCTGCCTCTGATTCTTTCCGCAGTCCCATCTCATCCACCTCTGGTGAGCCGCGTATCGTTGAGGAGAGACAAGCAAAGCACAAGTGGGAGCACACTGCCGCGGTCAAGGCAATTGCATTTTGTCCTTGGCGCGAGGGGCTCGTGGCCACGGGTGGTGGGTCTCACGACAAGTGCATACACTTCTACCACACCACGTCAGGAGTTGCGCTGGCCACTATTGCCGTGCATGCACAGGTCACAAGTCTCATATGGTCAACCACACGAAGGGAGATCGCAGCTACGTTTGGATATGCACAACCGGATCATCCATACCGAATTGCAGTCTTCTCGTGGCCAGAGTGTCGTCAAGTGGCAGCTATCCCCTGGGACGGCGAGCACAGGGCACTATATGCGATCCCCTATCCACAGGGCCCACCCGATTACCGAGCTGCGAGAAATGCAACGGGAAGGGCAAGAGACCATGACCGGGAGCGACGCGAGAAACAAAAAAGGCGTAACCGCACTGCTGCAGAAGGTTGTATCGTCGTCGCTGCAAGTGATGAGAGCATCAAGTTCCATGAGGTGTGGTCTGGCGGAAAAAAGGCTACTGTGGGTGGGTCGGGGTTGCTGGGTGGGAGTGATATTCTCGAGGATTTGGAGGGCATTGACAAGGAGGGGGAAGTCATTCGCTAGGACATGTATTGGTCGTGGAGTGAGGCAAGACAGCTGCATGTCCTAGCACGACGGGGGGGCGGGGGGAGCTGACGGTCCTCGTTCCGTGGGGAGACGGGAGATTGGGTATTGGTATTGAACATCAAAGGTAAGTAACCAGCGCATGGTTGACCAGTGCTTTCCAAGGTATTCTGTCGTTGAAGCACAGCATTACTAGATTGGGAGTAGTAGCAGTAGCAGCAGGTGGTAGTTGTCCGAGGTAGTCCTGGGGAGGCGGCGGTCGATTGTTGTTGGCCATCCACCCCTCATCCCTGGGATTGTTCATACCACTAATTAGCATCTTCATGACCGACCGTCATTTCTTCCGATCATAGTGAGCCCGCTCGCTTTTTAGTGACCGTTTGCTGCGCCTGATTGACCCGGCCCGATTTTTCATCTTGTTGATATGGTATGCTGTCATTAAGGTATTGACCTGTTGCTAACCAGAGGCCTTCAAGTTATGCCCCAAAACCCTTCGAGGCTCCTTGAATGGAACCGATACACAATAGCATTACTTTCAATCTCAAGACCCTATCACAACACCAATACTCCCACTAGTAGTATGCATCTTCAAGTTGCCCCCCTGGTCCGCCTGCCCCTTCCGCGCAAGGATATGCTTCTTGATCCCCGGGAAATCCTCCTCCTGCCGCACAATCGTCACCCCTTGGCCCGCCACAGCCAGCGACCCCGTCATGCTGTCCTCGTCGATCCACCCCTCCCAGCTGGCAGGGTACGTCACGCGCAGCGATGCGCTGGTGGCGGAGTGGCGCCCGTTGAGGGCGCGCAAGGCGTGCCTCGGTGCTGCTGCGGAGGATGGTGGTGCGGGCGGCGGTGGGGGCGGGCTGATGACGACACCGGGTGGTAGTTTCAGCCCGTCCTCGTCGTCGTCCGGGTCCTCGCTGGGATGGCCCACGACGAGGTCGTACGGGTCGCGGGCGCCGACCTTCTCCCTGCGGAGAACAGTCGCTGGCGGCTCGGCGCTCAGGTTGATGTACGCACCGCCACTCCCGGTGATGTCGCCCCACAGCGGCTCGAGGACGGTGATAGTGGTAGTGCCGCTGGTGGTGTGCGTCTCGAGGAACGACGTCCCCGCCTCTCCCTCTCCACCATACCGATCGGCTTGAGTGCGGTCCAGCACGGGCAGCAACGTCAGGTCGACATGGCCGGAGGTCGTGTGCACCTTGCAGGAGAAGCCGAAGGCAATTTGGGCTTTGATGGCGCCGGACATGGAGAAGAGGTCGACGCCGTACTGGCGGGGCGGGAGGAGGGCTTCGGCATTGGTGGTAGTAGTGCTGAGGCCTTGGGAGGAGGAAGACGACGTAGCGAACGCGGCGGAGGCGTCGGCGATGGGCTCGAACAGCTCGATGGTGCCCGAGGTAGAGTGCACGTACAGCACGGCGGGCAGCGGCTTCTCCTCGAGCGCCGGCTTGGGCGTCACGCCCGCGTGGATGGACCCGGAGATGGTCTCGAGCCCCAGATAGTCGTACAGCGGCCACGCGCCGGAAATCGCCGCCGACATGGTCTTGACCTCGATGTAGCGCGAGTCGAGCGCGAAGCTCGCGGGCGGCGCGCTGTGCATCAGCGTCGTCTTGTCCTTCTCGCCGTCCGTCGCCGCGACGATGCGGCCGACGGTGCTGGCGAGGCGCGCGAAGGCACGCAGCTGCAGCGATAGGTTGTCGAGCAGCGCGATGCCCAGGTGCACGGTGTCGACGTTGAGGGCGTCCAGCGCGCTGTTGGGCGGCGCCCAGACGGTGGCGCGGATGGCGAGGCACGGCGAGGTGCGCGGGTCGGACCACGCGAGCGAGCGCGGCGTCAGCAGGTACAGGCGCTGCTCGGCGTCGGACCAGTCGACCGTGTACTGGATGGAGTCGTCGTTGGAGGCCGTCTCGAGGACGATGGATGGCGCCGGGGTGCCGGTGCCGGCACGGCGGATGACGACTTGGCCGTCGACGTGGATGTCCTTGCCACGGTAGGGCTCGCCGTCCTTGACGTCTTGGAAGAGCGAGACGTTGCGGGAGGGCGAGAAGTCGAGCTCGAAGGTCAGGCGGTGGTAGAGGATGGTCTTGTCGCCGCATTGCCGCGAGTCCCAATCGGCGAAATCGACGTCGTCGTAGGGCGGGTAGGCGAGTCTGGTGCCGTCGTCGTCGAGGATGGGCAGGGGTGCGGACTCTGGGGGAGTGGTGATGGGTTGGCTGTCTGGATTGCCGGGGATGATGATGGTTCGCTGTGGCATTGTTAGTTGATATGTAAGGGCGAGGCTTGAGTAGATGGCGATGAGGAGGCCGGTGAGCCATGGATATTGAGCCATAATCATCTGAGGACGGAGTATGCTGAAGCATAGATATCTCCTGTGAACACCTTCATGGCAGAAGCCCTGAATAGTCCAAGAAATTGACGTTGCACAGGAGCTCAACTTATGAGACAACCGGAGAGTAACTCACCTCATTCTTGGGCCCCGACACAGCGTTCACCAAAAACCCGATCGTGACAACCGTCAACACCACACCCAGGACCACCACCTTCCACCTCCTCCTCCAGTCAAACTCCCTCACCCTTTGCTTCCACCCAACCGGCCGCGGGTACTCATAATGCCCATCCTCGTTCGGCCCCAGCTCGCCGCCCATACTCTGCGGGATCGGCTGGAACGTCTGGCCCGCCAAGAGGCCGTGCGACTCGGACTCGGACCGGCGACCCATGGTGATGGTGGCGGTGGTGGGTGCGAAGGTCTGGTAGTTGTTGCTACTGTTGCTGTTGCTGGTAGTGGGCGACGGCGTGTATGCGGGCGGAGCGTCGTCGCTGAAGAGAGAGGACCGCTCGGTGTAGACCGTTGCGCTGCGCCGGGGTCCTGCGGTGGAGGAGAACGACGACGATGAGGGCGTGTAGCGGTGGTGTGATGTGAAGGCGCTTGATGAAGGCGCAGGGCTAGCTGTGGCTGCTGATGCCGCGGAAGGATAGTGAGGGTTCAGCCGGGAGAAGGGCGAGATATTATTAGATGTGATGGTGCTAGTATGTCCGTCTGTAGACGGCGACGATGTGCCGGCAGTGTGAGCACGGTAACCCTGACTATGATCTACGAAACGGCCAGGACCGCTCTGATATCGCTGGTCACGCTCCTCTTGAGCTTCTCTCGCCTTATCGCTGGATCCTTGCTCCAAGGAGGGGTCTGACACCCAGACGTTGGGGACGTGTGGCACCTGGGACGACGTCGACGGTAGTACAACCGACGCGGACGGCGACCTGTGGTGGGAGGAGGCTACTTGCGGTTGGTCCGCTGGGGGCCGTTGGGGATATGCGGTGGTGGAATGATGATGATAGCTCGGGTAAGATGGCGTGGTCGCGGTCTCTGCTTGTGGGCCAGCACGGGTGAAATATCCATCCGAGGGTGAGAGGACCTCGTCTTCACTAGGTCCTGACTGGTGGTTTTGTTGATGATGATAATAATATTGGGTTGGTCCAGCGGGCCTGTATGACGAGTCTCCTAGGCCGAGTCCAGCAGCAACATCGTACAGTCCGTCATCATTAGAACCCTCCTCGCGGTCGTTGTCGTTGTAGATGTCCTCTGAGAAGTTGTATTCCGACATGGCGGGCCCTATGGCGAGGAAGCACGCTCCCCTTCGAAACGCCTTGGCGTTGTGATTTGAAACTTTGGCCAAGCCCCTGGAGCGACCCGTGTAGACGAGTGCTTGTGCGAAGAATTACTCCGCTTGGCGTCCAAGATTGACGGATGCTTATTTTGTTTTGCCTGCAACGCAAGCGATGATGCAGTGGATTTCGTTTTTGGGGAAGGCGAGGTACTGTAGTGGAGATGGCAATAGACCGCGATAGTCCGTGGAGGAGGAGTGCAGAACCCGGGTCGTCAGAAAGACGGAGGAACTTTGAGGCGTAGACGGAGTGAGCAGGTACAACAGTTTTGTTACTTGCATAGCGCTTTCTGACATGCAGCAGATATGACACCAGACAAGGTCGTCATCAAGAAACTTGGTACGGATAAGTTTTTTTCAGAATCGAAAGAGGCCCGCACACCAATGCCCAAGCTTTCGTCAGCCTACACAAGCACCCCTGGGGACATCGTCCACATGGCTGGGTCCAATCCAACCCATATCCTACAGTCCGAAATTCAGTAACTCACTTAGCCGAACTCCGACCGTTGGTACTTATTGCGAGTCCCGAACAGGAAGCTAGGTAGATGCGGCGAAGGTGAGGAGGCACAGCCGTAAGCAAGGGACAACATCTCACCGACCCAAGAAACCAAATAATTCCCAGGTCCATGGTCTGTAGCCGCATGGCTTTAAGCTCCATCCAGTATAACGTAGCTGCAAGTAAGCTTAACATGGAGGGGGTGTGGAGAGACGTCCACAAGAGCTCATTGGCCAACGCGGCCAGACGATCAGATCGCCTGCAGGAGACTTACGAATGTCCTCAACAGAGTCGTGTGCACTTACGACGCCTCTCGGAACTGTAGATCACGGCCAGGCCAGATCGTCTGGTTGACGAAGAGCTCTGGCGCGGAAGGCTTATTCTCGTGCAAATAGGGCCCGGGCATGTTTGAACCATATATTGGTAAACTTGGAACGCAAACTGCGCTTGTCAAAACTTTCGCAAGCCTGGTAACCGTATTGCAATCGCGCCGTCAAGGCGGGAAATTCCCCTTTCCTGGTATCATCTTTCAAATGTATTGTGCTCCATGGTATGCCTCTTCAACGCCCCTGGCACATGTGAAAACATGTGCTCGAATCGCATCCAATGTCAACCCAGAGTGCAATTATCGTGTCCCGCCTCTTCCAAACGCCGTTGTAGATGCCCTTGCCGCCGTGCGAGCCCTTCGCGCCAGCTGCTTTCTATGCATCAGTCATATTCCATGCCGCTCAATTCGCCGTTTGTGAAAGTCAAGCACTTTCGCATTTCCCTGAATTCCTGCTAAGATGGTCGAGTTCTTGGAATTGGTGTTCTGGCAGGGCCCTGACTCAATGGAGGCCCAAGAACTTCTTCGAATTTTCGTATGTGACCCATGTGATGCTCAGTGCGGGTGCAACCTTAAGCAGATTCATGCCCAAGCCCTTGTACATGCCGCGCACGCCTTCGTTCCTGTATGTCCTCATGAAGACATCCCCGATACCGGTGTAGGTAGGTGGGTGCATCTTGGTGCCCTGCGTCTGCAGTCGAGTTCGCAGCACGTTCAGCGGGTACACAACGGAGGCACCAAAAGCTCCGGACGTGGCACCCATTAGACCCGTGAGAATGTTTCCGGGTTGTGCATCTTCCTCGTGGATGCCTAGGCGTCGCGCCTTGTACCGCGCGTAGGTCCTTTTCAGGAGGTCGAAAGTGCCCATGTCGATGGCACTATAGGGGAACATGCCCACCAGTCCCATGGTCATGCCTCGATAGGCGGAGCGGAAGCGACCCTCTGCCTTCATGCCGCGCCAGGTCTGTCGAACGAGTGCATTGCCGGTCAACCCGCCTTTGACGGTCTCGCACTGCAGTCGAAACTTGAGTGTGTCGAGAGGATAAACAGCAGCTCTTTGGAACATTTGTCAGTGAGAGCAAGGTACAAGATCGGACTCAGGTGAAGACTCACTGTGCGGTCATTCCTGCCACTCCCCCGGCCGCAAATTTGGCGTAGGGGTTCATCTTGTCGGGATCGCCGTGGCCTTCCAGGATGGCAAGAGTACGCTTCATGAACTCGTAGGTACCAAACTGAAAAGTGATGGTCAACATTGGTCTTGTCATGATGCCGTGCGATTTTCACGTACCTTGATCGCCGTCTCAGGCATGATCTTGATAACATTCAGTCCATTGCCTACGCAAGGTGTTAGCATGAGCGATAGCAGCTAGAGGTTATGAGGAAAGAAAGCATACTTACCAGCAAAGAAGTTCTTGACACCACCGGTCTTGTACAAATCCCAAAATGCCGTGGCGACGGGCGTGCCCGCCTGCCGGATCGCGGCTAGGGGATTGCCGGCCTTCGCAGCAGCTACCACAGGGCTCGCTTTGGACTTGTTATCGACGAGAAGATAGACCTTGAGCCGGTCAATGGGCGCGGTTGCGGTTCTGGAGATACCGCCCGAGATAGCACCTGCTGCGAAGTAACCTGGTTCAGGTAATAAATCCATCAGTGTGAAGTCCGAAAAGCTGAGGCACGGCTTCTTATCGCTCAAGTCCTCGGCAAGTAGCAGTTGGGCATCGAGATCGTCGTCACCAACAGTCACGAACACGGCATCGTCGTTTTTTTTGTATGTACCTGCGGATGGCCGTTCGGTCTTGGTCGTCGTCAGGTTGCGGATCGCGCCCGAGGCCACGGCGACAGTAGGGGCAATGTTGCCGGTCGCGGCTTGGGGGTAGGATGCTATTGATGCAGCCATCTCTCCGTCTCTTGCTTCGGTTTGGTTTGATGGAAATGGTGGTTGCTCGCGCTCGGTCGAGTAAGGGGATGACGCAGTTGCAGGTCTGAGTCCGGGCGTGTTGAGGGGAAGTGATGGTGGAGGAGGGGTTTGCGCAAGTCTGAGGATGGAGCCAAAGAGTGAGTGGAGAAGGAGACCCTTCGTACCTAGACCTTCGAGCGTGTCTTCCGAAACGTTTGAATCTCCTTCAGCGTTCACTGTAACAATGGAACTATAATAGGACATGGCTGCTGCTAGCGGAGAGCCATGGGTGTTTGGCATGAAGAGCAGGAAATCACTTGGTCGAAAACTTAGTCAGCAAAGGTTCACAGAGGATATGATAGAAAACGTTATACTAGAATATAACAACGCTCATCGTGTACTGGTCCACTGAAAAGGGAGAGGCTGTTCACCAGCAACAACGGTGAAGATTGGCACTTGACACGGGAGGGGTATACATCAAGGAGTTCAGGACTGTGGACAGCAGAAATGGAAGGTGTTCAGAGCAAAAGACATAAGACAAGCATGCTTACCGCCACTCTTCAAAGCTTATGAAGCCGTCACGGTTCAAGTCAATCTCATCAAAGAAGCCATCCACTCTGCGCTTTGGCACAGTCAGGCTGGCTTTTCTGAAGGCTGCTTCTAGCTCTTCACGACCAACTTGGCCATCATGGTTCCGATCGATCGACTTGAAAAGAAGGAGCAGTTGGCTCTCAGCTGCCTCAACAAAGGTACGAAATTCTGCATTGTTGGAGCCGTATCAGTGATTGGGTGCTTGCTAAGGAGACACTGCCAGTGCTTGGCAATCAGGCACAGGGTCTTGGAGCATACCTTCAAATTGAATCTTGCCATCTTGGTTCACATCCACCATCTTGACAATCGCCTGCATCATGTCGTCGGCATTTTTCAAAGCTGTATTCCCCATATCAGTATTTGTTTAGCCAAAAAAGCTTGATGAGGTCCGGCTTACGGTGGTCAATCCTCCGCAAGCCCTTCTGTAGCCCCTTGACATCCAGCTCGCCAGCACCATGGGGATCCAGCTTTTTCCATAGCTCTTCCACCCGCTGGTCGCGCTGGTTCTGAGACTCCAGCTTCAGCTTCTTAACCTCCTCAAGGACCTTCATATTGCTATGGCAAGATCATTGCAATTGTTCGAGTAGGAATGGTGATTAGGGGTTGATGGGCGGGGCAGCTCGGTTGCGACAACAAGGAGGGCGCAAGGTCTTCGTGTATCCTGGAAGCCGCAGTTGTGCGCTGTGCTGTATGATAGGAGGAGGGTGTGTCGGAGATGATGATGGTATTGATGGTGTCGGGGTCGTTGTATTGCTCGAGGTGCAATGGTCTCAGGCTTGTATCATGGTCGGGCTCGGGTTGTCGCATCAGGAGTTGTGCATGTGCTGGTGGCACATCCCTTGGGCTGGGCAATACTGCTGCTTCAACTGCTGTGTCTTGCAGTGGTGTGGTGTAGGTAGTCTGGCTGGCTATGCGCAAAGCTTACAAGAGCTTTGTTGTGTTCTGTGTGTTGACAGCTGCTTTTGGAGAACCCTTCGAAGAAGAGGCTTGTTTAGTTCGGCGTGCTCCTGAAGTCAGGCCGAGTCCTGGCCCCTGTTGCTCATCCCCCACTCTGTCCCTTCCAAAGGCATTATCCCTGTCTAACAGTGGCTCCTTGGCTCAGGTCCTCCAATCACAGGGAAGAAGTAGTAAGACTGCCGCTTCGGCACCGAATCTCCAACCCGACGTCAATCACGCGGGTATCTTACTTAAATGACTGTGCTGCCTGTCAGCCACCCTCGCGCTCGACCGTCCGATCATGCTGCGGCCGTCGTGCCGTATGCCACTCACAAATTTGGACTCGGAGCGACCATGGCTGCCAACTATTGGGACTCTTCCCAGCGGAAGAACTGGACCTTTACCAAAGACCAGCTGGCGAACATGCGCCAGAAGCTTGAGGATGAGGACCCGGCCCTTGTGCAGAGCTTCGGGTTGCCCCAGCTGCGTCACCTGAACATCTTCTTCAACCAACGTGAGCAGCCCTGCTAGTGCTCTGTCTCGGCATGAGGTTTGTCTAGAAGGCACCGTGACTGACAAGTGTACGCGCCTTGCAGAAATCAATCGCCTCGGAAAAAGACTCGGAACTCGACAACAGGCCATGGCCACCGCCCAGGTCTACATCAAACGCTTCTACACCAGAGTCGAGATCCGCCGAACGAACCCATTCCTCGTCATCACCACCGCACTATATCTGGCCTGCAAGATGGAAGAGTGCCCACAGCACATCAGGCTCATGACCCAGGAGGCTAGAAGCCTCTGGACAGGTAGTACAGCCTCCTGCCCGGAGCTCCTGCATGACAGACCGAAGGACTGACACCACGCAGACATGCAGCTGTTCCACGACCCCTCCAAAATTGGCGAGTGCGAGTTCTGGCTTATCTCCGAAATGAGCTCCCAGCTCATCGTCCACCAGCCTTACCGCACCCTCACCAGCCTCCAGGGCAGCCTGAACCTGACCAATGACGAGACAGCGTTGGCTTGGTCCATAATCAACGACCACTTTATGACCGATCTTCCCCTTATCTACGCTCCGCATATCGTCGCCCTCACCGCAATCCTGCTGTCCATCGTGTTCCGGCCCTCCCAAACCGCGCAAAGTACATCGGCAGGACAGAGTGCCGGTACTGGGTCCGCTGCGCTGGGCCAGCCGAATGTCGCGAATGTGCATGCCATGACCGCGGCACTGAATCAGCTGCAGAACAGAACTCAGCCGCCAACACCCGGTGGCTCTGGAATGCCGGGACAAAGCCAGGCCGGTCTGGCAGCGGATGCGGCGAATAACCCGGGAAGGATGGAGCGCTTCTCCAAAGTCCAGCGCTTTGGGTTCTGGCTGGCCGAGAGCAACATTGACATCGAAGCTATGGTTGATTGCACCCAAGAGCTGATATCGTTCTATGACTGTCAGGAACAGTACAATGACAAGCTCACAAGAGAGCAGATCGTGCGATTCATCAAGGCGAGAGGGCTCGATAAGGGCTGAAAGACCGGGTAATACCCAGTTGCCGACAGCCGTCTACGACTTGGATCGTGCAGATAATTCATACTGTCAAGAGAGGAAGCATCGGGGTATTCCGACTTCTGGCAATAGCTGTAACGCAGAGCGGCACGGGGATGTGCAACACCGTGGTGCGGCTTCAAGCCTTCTCCAATCCGCTCAAGCTCTAGCCAATTCGTGCTAAAGTGACTGCGGCGCCGCGTTGATCCCGTGGTTTGAGGTGTATCTTGGTCCACAAACGGTCAGAGACATAACATGTCCTCTGCTATTTCTTGTCTCTCATACCAGCGATGACAAGCTCAATGAGATTCGCAGGACCTTCGAGCAGGGCAACGTGGCAGGTCTGAATTATGGACTAGGCCCCGAGCTAGCTTAGAACAAGAGGACCGGAAGGCGACCCATATCATCCTGCCATCGCTTCATACTTGTGTTGCGTGGCTTCGCAAGCTATCCTGCCCGCAAACACGAGGCATGTCACGTTCTAGGAGACATTAGCTAAACAAACAACAAATACCAACACAATTGTTCAAACAGCCATACAGCCCGGTCTAGATCGACGTCTGAAGAGACATACAAGGACAATACAGCCGCACACTCGTGGGAAAACACTGGCTGATGAGGCGTAGGCACAGGATATACGATATTGGAGATAGATGAGCGACCACCACGGCGTCATGGAACCGGTTCCTAGCAGCAAGGCCAGAGTTCTGGCGAGAACACTAATCACGGGCTTTCCGACGCCTACGCGAGTTGGAAGGCAAGTTTTCCACTCCGTGCCGTACAGGACCACGACTTTGAAAACTGGGCGCGGGCCTCTTCATGGACCATATGTGTCTAGAGACATGTCCCATCTGGCAATCTGTCCCCTCATGCCCTTGAAAAGCAGCATGTAGTCCATGCTCTCGCTGCTGCTCGCTGCGCTCTCCTTAACCGTGCCACGTCCTCCAAGTCCTTCGGTCTCCTCCTTCTGCCGAGTTCATCTTGTCTTTCACATTGGCCATTATCATCTAGCGGCTGGCTGTCTTTCTTTCCGGTGTCCACGATTTGCGCAAGCTGTGTAGTCTCGAGTCTACCCACATATACAAGAGTGCCGTTGCTTTGGCAGCTTCCCAATTCTTTCTTTACATCACTTCTTGCACCATCGATAAGCTTAGCTCGTTCTGGGACGCTCAAATATCTGGATTTATGGTATCGGACGTTGTGCACCATCCCCAGGATTAATGAAGACGGGCCAGTTTTGAGGATATCCGGGAAACTGCGACATGTTGGGTTTATCTCTCTGGTTCCGCACAGGACTGAAAGTTCTCCCCGAGAGCGTTCAAGATGGTCATCTCGTGAGAGAAGATGCCTCCAGCTACCTACTTGTGTTGGACCGCTGTCTCTTCATCACATCCACCGGATCATGGAAGGTGCCAGATGGGACGAGATAATGCAGCCCCTGCGCGCGCGGTGAACAGCTGACGCGGAGTGAAGTGTTTTAGCACGACATCCTGGACGGTGAATACCTGGCAGGGGCATGACCGACGACTATAAATACCCTGGATTCCGAATTTCGACTTGTCCCCATACCGTCACCGCTCTTCATTCAGACATAAACAGTTCTGTGCAGTCTCCTTTGCGCACGCGACTCTGCAACGACAACAAACCGTCAAGCCGTCTGACACGATCCATCGGAGTACACATCGCCACCTTCGACCTCGAAGACATCAAAGCCTGCTCTCGAACTAGCAGTCGTCAGTTGAAGATGAGCGACCAGCAGGTCAGCCGCTGGGAACAACCCTAACGTCCAAATGGCCAGGAGCTAAGCCAACGCCGGCAAGCTGCGCAAGTCGCGGCACAACGATGCCCATGTGAGGAGCATGACCGCCTGTTCGCCGAGGCGATGTCAAACGAAGCTCGAGACCACACTACCTTCAACGCCGCATTCTACCGCAATGCTGGAAACACTCAAAACAACTACGAGAGTCAGTACCACAACGCTCAGTCAACCGACAACAATACGTATTATAGCAACGTGGGCAATCATTATAGCATGACAGCCAGCCAGGAGAACGATTTACGAACCATCAACAATTCCGTCACCATTAACAACAATACGTTCAATAGCTACACGAATACGGACAATCATTCGAACAACAACTTCGACCAACGCTATTACGCTCCACAGACGACTCACAATGCCAATGCCTACTTGAACGTGAGTAATCACGGCCACTCGCGCCCGGAGATGGGCCAGCAAAACAACACCGAAGCGATGCCTACTGCATATCAGAGTGCTCAGAGCCGCAACGGCAGCCAGCGTCGTCCCTCGTCACAGGCCACCCAAACCTCGTCTGCTCCACCTCCATACAGATCGCCGCTCCGCGTCCGCGGCCCTCGTCCAACCAAGCAGCCCGTGCCCAACAACAGCTTCCTTTACGGGAAGCATGCGAGCTATTCCAAGCACCCGCCCCCCAAAGAAGACACCATGTGCCAGGTAGAGGGCTGTAAACAACATCGGGTCCACCGTAGGATCCCCGTCACCGCCCACGAAACGAAGACGATCTGGCACGGCGGCGGAAAGACCACCATCAAGCAGGGTGATCTCAAGATCGTGTCCCTCTTCTGTGGGGACCACACGTGCCGCAGTGGTGGTGCGGGAAAGGGAGGACGCTTCTGCCAGAGCCCATGCTACCCCGAGGACCGCCGTTGCTCGGACTGCGTTGCAAAAGGCAGGGAGGGGTAGATATTAGGAAGAACAAGAAGGAATAGGTACTGGGCAAACGAAGGAATAGGAGGAGTAAAGAGAATTAGGGGAGCTTATCACGACGCCGCAAGCTGTCAGTTCCAGCTGAGGAGACAAGTTATGCATTATTGGGTGGGGTGGGGTGGGGGGGAGGTTCCTCGGTAGAAGGCAGGCAGGCTGTTGGTGCTCCTGTGAAAGCGGTGGAAGACTGATAGTATAGTAGGCGAACTCCGCCCAATCGCGACTTCCATTTATTCGACGCATATCATATGATCTTCGCTGATACAGTAAACCTCTTTGCTTCCAACAACCTAACACAAGAGCAATTTCGCACAGCTCGTCTTCGTTGTCCGGTCACATTGCCCCATCCAGCCCGCAGCTCATCCATGCTTCACCAACAAGGCGAAAGTACTCCGTGGTCTCCGCCTTGTCCTGGAAAGTCGCCCCATGATGCCCATCGGCGCCCCCTTCTGCCTTTTCAACTGCTCGTACGACAAGAGCCTTGTCGCAGCCTGCGATGAGGACCACGCGATCGTCCGGAAGCATGTCCTGGCAGATTCCGAAGTGCCCTTTCGTAGTCACGAACACGGAGCGGGACTGCACAAGCCGTTGAAACCGCCCTTCATAGTACTTAAATAAAATGCCTTGCTATCGGAACGGTCTCATTGACCCATTTAAAGCACGGAATGCGAGCTTCCAGCATGGATCGATACCGGGTGGGATCGGAACATAGGTACAAAAACCAGTAGCGGCATGTGAATTTGCCCTCTGCATGCATGACTTGATTTGTATCGGAAGGACCTGCCATTTATGTCCAGAAGTAGAGCAAAACTCGTATCTGCGTACCATGAAAGATAAGAGGTCTTCTTTAGGTTCATTGTCCCAATACTAGCTCTTTTGATCTGCCAAGAAATTGACAGACTGAGTGAGACTTGTCCATTGAATAGCCCTTTGACAACGAGGACTTTGAGAGAGGATCCAAACCTGGCATTTATCTACTTAGTAGTCTTGGTCGCCATTGTGCTCATCTTCACCTGAATTTCTGAGCTCAATCCCGAGCTTTCCATGTCATAGTCATATAGCCAACGAGCCAGCCAGTGAGTTTGCTATCGAATTGGATGGTGATCTTGCGCTTCCAGGGCATGACCTGCATCTCATCGAGCAGCTCCTGACGCATGATGCGGATCGCGTCGTATCCATACAGCTTCTTCGATCCGAAGTAATATACATCCGTCGTTTGATATTTCATGCCTCTCAAGATAAGCACGTCAAAGTCCAGCAATTTGCTGCGCGTACCCTAATAGACTCCCACACTGTCAAGGACCCGCAGGGCGTTGGGAAACAGCATCCACCCGCCACCCTGGTCAAAGTCCTCAGAGCTGGCCTCGTAGACTGTCGAGGGGATGTTGAGGTCATAAAGCACAAGAGCGAGCGTGCAGCCCTGTTAGGAAGATTAGTGCGGCCCAGGCCGAGGCACAGCCGGAACATGTGTGAGAATGATTGCTCACTGCGAGGCCGCCGCTGGTAATTGCCACATGGGAAGACGGAGTCGTCAGAGTCATGGCGATGAGACTAATGTGGGATTATTGAAGCAGCATTGAATCTTCCGGGAAAATACCACAGCTGGACCCAAGAATCGCGGGGTTTGGAAGAGGGAGAGGTGGTATTTGCTTGGTAAAAGATCGCCGCAGGCAGTGAAGTGTGAGTACGAGCATTCAAGAAGCAGAATTGAGGGGCAGGAAGTCAGCTTACATCAACACTAGATATGGATAATGCGGAGAGATAAATGGTATAGCTTGTGCTCTTGGTCAGCCAAACAGGCTCCAGCAAGTTCCTCGGCGTGGGGCGTTACATGTCAAAGGAGATGGGCAGACTAGGCTATGGGGACTGTGTACACCTGTCCATCCTCACCGCGAAGCGGCCGCGCTTTATCATTCTTGAACTTCGCCGTTCTGGAATCCGAGGGATTCGGGACTGTTTATGCAATTGGAAATGTGGTTGACCAGTCAGGAACCGCTTTCTTCGAAGGAACTCGCCCAGATCGTCTACTTGAACCTTGTCTTGATTAGCAGGGATAACCCTGTTTCTAAAGACGAGGCTTTACTTGCACTTAGACGAGGCTGATTGACCATGCGGCCCCTCAAAAGTCAAGCACGGGAGAATGAGCTTTGCGTCGACTTCGTATCTCAACGCCAGCGGCCTTACCTCGCCGTAATTTAGTCAGCATAGCCTCCTTAGGTAGGCCAGAATCGAAAGACACGCTTACAATTGTCGTTTTGGCAGACCGCTGCTGCATAGCAGCGGCGGGTACTGATCGGTCGCCGATGGTCGTTCGGGATCGAATGCGTGTACCACACGAATTTCGCCAACACTTTCTTCCTATTTGCTCTCCAGTCGAACGGCTCGGATGAAGAAAGTCAACTTCGTTGAATGACATACGGGTCCTCGCTGAAAGGTACTGTAGTAGGTGGCTAGGATCTACCGGGTAGCACCACTTAGTCATCATAATCCCTGTCTTTCAACGACCGATCGAGGATGCCGGTACTGTGGTGTTGACAGACGCACAGAGCATGTCGCCATTCACCGCTCAACCAAGAGTGGGTATGGTTTGATTGTTTTCGCTGTGCTTGGTAAATATTCTGGGGGAAAGCCATGTATTGTACAGAGTACTCTGTATAGGTTCTCTCCTTTTTTTCCTTTTTTTTTCTCAATCGAACCTAGTGGAATTCGGTGCCTGACTAGGCCTGTAGTATTGTGAACAGGCCTTTGCCTGCCTCTTACAGTTTAGACTGTGGCGTGAAAATGCAATACGCTGCAGCGCAGCGAGATGTAAATTCGATGCACAGCCTCATATTCCAGTCGACCAAACCTCGAGAACTTTTAAGCCAACTCCTTGCAAGAATATCACATGGTGTTTATAACCCTTTCATCAAGGTTTGCAAATTGCCATTCACATGGAGGCAGAAGGGTGTATGGTGATATGCGAAGTAACCCCTTCAGGCTCTATCTTCCCGGTCTCACCTTATAATCTGGGTGGCGTTGTCCAAGACTCAGACACTTACTCTGCACAGGATGATTTCTCCTTCTTTGGGTCCAATATTTTGATATCCCAAGGTGAAAAAATGCGACTGCAGCCAAAAAAGTTCAGCACTTTGTGGCGAGATCATAAGGATCCGCTGCCATGATATCTACCTAGGTACACATTCTAAACTGTTAGACTTGCAGGAGGTGCTGACATATTTCTAATAGTTTTTCAACTTGGAAGTAGTCTTCTTCGAGATACTATGCAGTCTTCGAAACCCTATGGTATCTTCTTAAACATTGTTATGATCCATTAGAGACACAAGAAAGTCATACAGGGTCAAAATGTTGTTGTTGATGTATGAAGGACCACAAAACTAACCAAAACTGTCCGACTGATAGTATCAGGAAAAAGCCTTCTATATGGGAAATTATATGACTTTTCACTCTAAAGTTGGAATTCACGAAGACTAGACAATCATCTCAACCTCTTGAAATGCATCAACCATGTACCTTGCTTGCATCCATCAAAGATGTAATCATTCAGTACCTGAAACAATAGGGAAGCAGCTATCTCCAAAATATTGAGACGATGGAATCATATGGCTCATCAGAATTGAAATGGATCTTTTCCCTTGCCCTTCCTCTCATAAGAGCCTCAGCCTGATCCCGCAAGACCTCAGACTCCTCTGTGGCAGCACCAGATTCATCCTGAAGCAAAGCTTGCGACAGCTTGAACAGATTTCTCGCGTGCTCCACAGGCGAAATCGATCGATGAAACTCAGTCACTTTGATGGAGTCGCGGATATGCTTACTGTTGCATTGGTTAGAAATAGCTTATTTCTGTACTGGGAACCCTCAAATTGTAAAGGATTGCAAGTGATTATTGGAGCCTTTCAAAGATCAACAATATAGGAAATTAACTCCAACTTACATAGCAGCCTCAGTTTTGCCCTGGTCAAGGCAGCATGTGCCCATCCTGTACAAACAGCCACCATTGAATGGGTGTATCTTCGTATGGTCGCCTTTCAACCAAGCATTCTGAGCCTCAATGAAGTGAGCTTCGGCAGACTCAAATTTGTGCTGATGCCTCTCCATTGTAGCCAGCGCAAATAACCCACTGATGAGGAACAGTTCAGTAATTGCAAGGTGGCGTAAGTTTGATCGCATACTTCCATTAGACAACTTAAAGGAGATTTGAAGGCAATGGAATCAGAAAGCTCTCCACAGCTACTGGGTGAGCCAAGATTTGTGTGAGATAGAGACTTACTATGCCAGCATAGCCCAGTTCAACGGTTGTTCAGTTTGCAATCTGGGAATTGCTTCATCAAACATGGCTTTTGCAGCCTCATAATCCTGTGTATAGACCAGGGCTCTTGCATGGTTCTGCAGGTGTCGTGCTGGCCGTGGCTGAGCATCTTCTCCATCATTTCCCATAGACTCCCACCACTCTGCTGATTTTTGGAACCAGTAAAGAGCAGTCGTGTGATCATTGGCAGTGTTGTAGCAGAAGCCCAGGTTATTGGCGCAGTAAATGAGCATCAACTTCTTGACGGGTTGCTGCTGGAGTCGCATCTCATACTGCCTCAAATTCAGCGCAATGGCTCTGGAGGCGTTTCCAAGGCTTTCAGCTGACTGAGCTTGGTGAGACAAGATGGTAATGGTGAGGTCGAACTTCTTTGCTTCATCTTCAATGCCCTGGAGAGCCTTGAGATTGATCTCACACATTCGCTCCAAGTCGGCTGCAGCATTGGCTTCATACAAGAAGCTAGTTGAGATGGAATTAGCAACTTAAAAAATCTTTTAGTCTTTTGGTACTCCGTAGGTGTGTCAGGAGGCGAGTCACTCACCGTTGGCACTGGCAAAGGAGCTCGCAGAATTCAACAGGCACCTTGAAGCTGTTGAGAGTCGCCCTGCTTTCCTCATCGAAGAAATCTTGCAGACTCATGATCTGCTGCAGATACTTACTGCAGGTGTCCCAGATATCGTAAAGCTGACCTCGCTCCCCATCGTCCTTGGGGAAGACACGGTGAACAAGTTGCACTGCATTTGCAAAGTTTTGTTGACGTTGCTGTGGATCCAAGCAATGCTTGAACTGGGTCTGCACCATCCTCTGGATAGAAAGCGCATCTGAACCCCTCTTCTTGACAAGGCCCAAGGTGATCAGCTGGTCGAACAGTTCAGTAAGCCTAGACAAGAATCTCAGTCAGAATACCATGATCACCAAGCTCAAAGTAGCGGGGATATACCTACCCGAACTCGTCAGAACAAAAGGATAAGCTATTCGGGAACGGCATTAGATAGTTGTTGTCCGATCCCTTGAACAATTCGAGGGGTATAAGATCTGGCATAAGGAATAACAGCACCCCCAGAAGGGCTTGACTCTGAGGCTTGAGAGATCTGAACGACAGGTCGCAGAGAGCTGCAAGCTCATCTCTTTCATGGTTGTGGACAGAAGTCTCCATCATATGCCTTGAGTGGTTGAAATCAATGCATAGATCTTTCCAGTACAGCCTCGTCAATTTACATCCAACAAGAAGTAGTATGAGCTGAGGATGAAGTGGTAAACAAGAGATTCATCCACAGATTAAGTCAGTGGTTTGATTGGATGTAGTATGCAGGCTTGAACCACAATTTTGGTGATAAAAGGAGGTGATTCAAGACTGATGGCACATAGAGTGGACATTAAGGACTCAGCGGAAAAGTGAGTGCTCTGGATGAAAGAGGGGCTGTCATTGCCGCATCAGTAGACAGCCAGGCCTGTGTCACAGTGACTTGCAGCACAATGATGACAAGCCAACGGTGAGTACTAGCGCCGTAATTGCCAAGCAGCACATATGATTGGAGACAGTGCCTACCTATGTATTTGTGGAGCAGGCTTTTTGATGTTGCACGGAAACCTTGGAAGCAATCAGGCTATCAAATGCACCATTGCGCCAGCAGGGCAGTCTGGCTCATTATTTTTGCCTCACTTTGAAAGTCTCACCACAACGGACCTGCAGTGTCCTGGCACTTGGCACCTGCTGCTGATAGTGACAACTTGGAAGTACCACGCATGGAGGAACAATTCTACGATTGGCTACCAGGAGCAGACTTCGATTGTGGGGTATAGGAATAACTTCTTGAAACCAATGAGCCCGTGCACTTCCATCCCAACTGCCATGAATTGTTGATGTGCCATGTTTGTTGGGTTTGTTACTGCATGCAGTCACAAGAGCGGGGTTTTGTTAGTGTGCAAAGCAGGTAGGGAGCCAGTCAGACCTGCTTACCTGGACGCTCTGCTGCAGCTATCCCTCGAACAACCCACACAACCACATACATCACAGAAAAGGGAAGCTATGGGATCCTCACCTACAATTCTCTCCGGCGTGGCTATAAACCATCTCGACATCCAGGATGTTTTCAACAGTCTTTCAAAGCGAGACAAGCTTTTTGCTCATCACCTCTCCAGGGCAGCATGGCACGGGAGCCGGATCATCCTTCGTCAGACATCGGCAGAAGGTACAGGAATCTTTGATCTGATTCTTGAAATACACAGAGCATGTGATGGTCGTTGGCAGGATCTTGCTCAGAAATGCAACATGAATCAGGCAGATATCGACTCTTTCCTCGAATTTTCGGGTACCTTCCTCTCAAAGTTGAACAACTACTGCGTAAGATATCCTGAGCTTTCAGCTGGACTGGTATTTTGCTAATTTTCACGGTACTGTTCAGGGCGAGGGAGACCTGAAAATTGTGCCGGAGGTATCTGCTGAATCTCTCCGCAAGATGGCATCCATTTCTCCCAAGGCCACTTCAACTTTGGAATCAATCTTGGACCCACTACTATCATCTACTCCAGTCACTCTGAATTGGTCCTGCTCGAATTATTATCCTGGGGACCACCTTATAACCAAGGAAGAAGTCGGTGCCATTTCTCGAGTGATGGAGGAGCATGTCATGGAACCTGAGAATACTCGTATAAAGAAGACCATACTCGACCGCGAGGCGGTCTATACGATCGTCCAGGCTTCATCCCGGAATAATGAAGCACTCCAAGTAGACCTCAAAGGTACAGCTACTATCTTCAAAACTCTGAATGTGAGTGTTGAGGATGGCCTGCCGCCCCGTACGAAGGTAGAGGTGCAGCGGGGTGACCACTCGGCGGAAATGGCCAGAATCTGCGACTCTTTACTAGAGGCCTCACGGTACGCGGCGACTAAAGAGCAGTCCACCTTCCTCATGGAGTATATCAACAGCTTCACAACAGGAAGTCTCCAGGCTTATCGTCGGGCGATGAAAGCATGGGTCATGGACAAGAGCCCCAGAGTGGAGAGCATTTTCGGATTTATGGAGCCTTACAGAGATCCATATGGCGTCCGGTGTGAGTGGAGGGGCGTGGTGAGCATCGCAGACCAAGCTGAAACGGACAAGTTGGGCGTACTTGTGGACGGGTCAGACAGGCTCATTCGCTCGCTCCCTTGGGCGGTTGTAGCCGAAAATGATGGCAAGGGACCTTTTGAAAAAAGCAGGTTCCAGCCGCCGGCCTTCTCTGTCGTTCACGGTAAGAAGAATGGAGGAAGCTCGCCCTAAAGCATTCACGGTTGCAGAGCTGACATGAGACCCCTAGCCCTGGCATTCTGTTGCAGCAATGTCTGGGAAGCCTCAAATGTGCCTAACGTATGTTGTCCTCTTGATTAGAGAGTGTTTTATTGCTAACAGAATCACCATTCTCAGTATAACGACATCCGAGAAAGTCTTGGCTTCAAGAACATAGTATATGCCAACCGTTTGAGCGCCAACGACGACCCAAGTCGTCCTTGCTACTACATTCACCCCTCCGAAGTGAGCAAACATAAGAATTGCAACCATATCATTCGACTCATCACCACAGCCGTCCACGAGCTCCTGGGTCACGGCACTGGGAAGCTGCTTGCAGAGACCGCGCCGGGAGTATACAACTTCGATATTGAGAAACCCCCGATGAACCCACTGACAGGACAGCCCATCGCCAAGTGGTATAAGAACGGAAAGTCGTGGACGAGCGTCTTCGAGAAGCTGGCGGCAACAGTGGATGAGTGCAGGGCGTCTCTCGTGGCATACTACCTCACCGACGACTGGGGGATGTTGAAAATGTTCGGCCATGATGCCAGCAGTGAGTTTACGGCTGATGAGAGTAAGTATTAGTAAATATCGAATTTCTGTACCAAAATGATTGACATGTCAAGTCATCTACCACACCTAC
This sequence comes from Ophiognomonia clavigignenti-juglandacearum, assembly GCA_003671545.1. Taxonomy (NCBI): domain Eukaryota; kingdom Fungi; phylum Ascomycota; class Sordariomycetes; order Diaporthales; family Gnomoniaceae; genus Ophiognomonia; species Ophiognomonia clavigignenti-juglandacearum. The sequence goes on along the minus strand of PYFS01000251.1, from coordinate 72,716 downwards.
CTACACATCGGAGTGGAGGGCTTGAGCGCCCTGCAGTCTTTCAGCCATGAGGAGCAGATATGGGGCGAGCCACACGCCCAGGTAAGGATCTTCCCCCTAAGCAGTTCATTCCTCGACGAACACGGACTAACATGGTATTCAGGGCGACTTCGCCACACTGAGGTATCTCCTGCAGCACGGCCAAGGTGCCATCACCGTTGACTGTGACGCAGAAGCCCGAACACTCTTCGTCCGCGCCGACCGGTCAAAGTTTAGCTCCGGAGGCAAAGCCGCGCTGGGAGACATGCTGTTACGTCTGCATATCTGGCGATGCACTGCGGACGTGGAGGCTTGTCGAGCCTTTTACGAGCCGCTGTGCGAGGTGAAGGGCGAGTTTGAGGTGTGGAGGCAGATCGTGGCGTCGAAGCCCAAGGTCCCGTGGAAGTTTTTGCAGACCAATACTTTCTTGGGCGAGGATGGAGATGTGGAGTTGCGGACATATGATGCTACCAATCAAGGGATTATCAAGTCTTTTGTGGAGAGGGACGTTTGAGAGGTTGAAGGATCATCTTTGCAGCTTGTACTTCCTACCCCTGGGGGCTTACGGGCCCCCCACAGGAGGAACATGACCAACAGGTGCGTCACAGTTGATGGTTGGTACCTAGGTAGGTAGTCCAAGGCACTGTGTCTGAGAATGTGGTAGGTGCTGAGTGGACCCGTACGTGACGCTACTCAAAGTCCCCTGTATGTTGACCCTATCAATGAATATCTGGCAACTCGCTTGTCCTCGCTACTCTGCCAGTGTACAGTACAACAGTAGATGTCTCATACGCAAGTACCTGACCGGTGAAAATTGAATATCCGAGAGTGCGTTTCGCCCACGAATCTGGATCTTACTCTCACGCCAATCAACTCAGACACGGCTGTCTCCAACAGTGCCGACTGGACCTGGTCTACAGCCATGTCTCTTCCACACATCCACATTATCTAATGCTTCTGGTTCCAGTCGCTCTAACCCCTGAGACTGGTTCCTACCGTGTACGCACTTGTCTTCTTGCGTCAGGTCATGGGCTTCCCAAAGGTCGTTCCACCACCTCTATAGGCCTACAATATTGACCAGGGCTTTCTCTTGTACCAGCTCGCGACCATATATACGTTCGTGGCTATCATGCCGGCAGCAGGTCTTCGTGTCGGCAAGGACATCAATGTTTGGAGGGTGATCATTGGTGTGGTTATGGTGTATTGGTATCGCCATTCTTGTTAGTGTCTATGCCAGCTTGGAGCAGCAGGGCCGGTTGGGAACATTGCGTGCAGATTGGGGGAATTTTTTGTTCACTGGACTGGTGACGATCATCAGAAGCGTCATTCTGGCTGGTGTGGGCGTGGGTAAGGGTGACGGCAGGCTGAAGCAGTTCTGAAGCTCGACGCCGATGGCTGGTAAATGGTTAAGACAACTCTCAATCTTGGTGCCCACACAAGCTCTTCTCGAAATGCTGAAAGGACAGTTTGCGGCGTCTTCTTTGCCGGACAGGCACGTGTGCAGAAGGCTGCAAATGGCGAATCAATTGTAGACCGTCAATGACAGGCTGATGAGGCACGCACATGTGCAGGGTTTCAGGGAGGCAGTGGATACTAAGGCTTCATGTTCTGGTCGATAGAAAGACGTCTACAACTCTGTTCAGATTCACGGAAAGTCGGGAAGATCATGTTAGTGGAGTTACAATGGCGGTTGTGTGGTCCTGCCCCAAATTGGCAATATATTACTAACTGCCGCGATCCATCTCCACTCCGCTTCTTATGACCTCACCTCATCTTGTCCGTCGCCCAGCAGGCTAAGATTGTCCTTCCTCCACATACATAATCACACGCCCTGCACCAGCAGACTCCTTTTCACAATCTGTCACTCTGCATTTGGTTCATGAGAATATGGCCGCCATCACAAGATCCACCCCGTCCCTCACGCTCAGCGCAGCGCAGACGGCAGCAGCGGCGTGCGAGGCGAAAGCGAAGGAAATAGGAGTTCCGATGAACATCGCAGTTGTTGACAGCGCAACTCATCTCCTCTCATTCTCACGGTGAGTATATTCTCTGCGAATGTGCCGGCCAATCTCAAATCGAGCCCTGAGCCTGTGGCGTCAGAATCGCCCCTCTATCTTACTCCCAAACTCATCGCACCAACTAACAAACCACTCTCCACACCACAGAATGGACGGGGCCAAGTTGACCTCCATTCACATCGCCATCGACAAAGCCTTCACCGCTGCGGGCCACCGCCTGCCCACCTCCGCCTACAAGGACCTCGTGTGGCCCGGCGGTGCCGCCTACGGCATCAACAACACAAACAATGGCCGGTTCAACACCATCGGCGGCGGCCTTCCCGTTATTGTTCCCGGGACGGGCGAGGTGCTGGGTGCCGTGGGATGTAGCACAGGGACGCCGGCGCAGGATGAGGTTGTCGCGCGGGCGGGGGTCGATGCGGTTTCGAGGTTGTTGGCGGGGGAGGGCGGTCGGGTAAAGGCGAAGCTGTGAGGGAAGTGACTGGAACTTGGAGATATGAGGCACCTACCGGCTGCGGGTGTACTGAGTGGGCTAGGATCTTCTGATGCTGGGCGTATTCAGGTACTGGGAATTGGTGTGACTTCTGCACACGTATGCTACGATTTCTTTAAGGAGGGTGTGAAGTGCGAATATTGGCAAGTCGACTTGAGATCGTGGTGAAAAGTCGAGATCTCAGACACCAAACACAATATTTGGCTGGCGAATTCAAGGACCACGCTGTCTCCCAACAACAGACTCATGTGGTATTCTAACTGATCAGCCATCAAATGACCAGTCCCACCAAGGCATAGTGTACTTGGACCAAACAAAGCGAATGTTATATGGCATATCCAACCCCCCTGCCCTCTCTCCCCTTGTCCCGTTCTCCCTCCAGCACAATACAAGCACATCAGCCACCCTAGTCCGTTTTGCTCGCGAGATGGTTCTTTCCGCACTGTGGCGAAAATCTTGTCGTCAGCTCTGACCATCAACACGCACACGGTGACACAGTAGACTGCGTGGGGATCAGACTGGATAGGTAAGCACGCAAACAGAATTCGCGTCATCGACGTACCTGACCCTTAATATTATCCATAATTCCCTTCGCCCATCCCTCGCCCTCCTGGCCCGTGGGACTAATCCGAATCAGATAATACAAGATGTTGTCCTTATGCCAATGCTCCTACGTATACGAGCAATCGACGCTCGGCGCCAGCACCCCATTTACCGTCTGCGCGACGACACAGTCCGTGGGCGGCTCGTCGTCCGGGTGCTTGCCATCCGGACCGCCGCGGAACGGACCGTGCCCGACGTACACGCCGCGGAGAAAGCCCACGAAGCCCGGGGTCGTGGTGAAGGACGAGCCGCTCCAGCTTGCGCCGCGGTAGCTGCCGCCGCCCTTCGAGGAGGAGAAAGACGAAGAGCCGCCGCGGGCTGCTGTTCAGGTATGAGAAAGAGACGGGAGGATAGCGGGATGGAGAGGGCTTGGGATGCGGGCGTGGGAATGGGAACGAGACGTACAACGCCTGCGGCGCCGCTGTTGGCGGAGCTACTGCTACTGCCACTGGAGCCACTGCTGCTGGTTCCGCTAGAGCTTCCACTGCTGGCACTTTCGCTAGAGCCACTGCTACCTGCAGACCCGGCGCCGCCTCCGCCTCTGGGCCAGGGCATGGCGATGGCGGTGAGGGGAAGGAGAGCTGCGACGAGGGTGGTCCAGAAATGCATGTTAGGATGGTGAGGCTAAGACGAAGTGTAAGTCCCAAGGTTGATATGGACAACATAGATCAGGTTGTCCGGAATCCAATAATCATTCTGCTCGATAACTGAGAGAATGACGAAGACCATAAAGTTCAAATCCGAAAATATGAGGGAGGTCTTGTTCTTTAAGTATTCATTTTGCTTCTCCATCGACGCTCCTCAAAGCCCTCGACGAACCGGAGCCTCAACTCTACGTAGCAATCCACCGTCGCGATTTCCCCTCAAGTATCAACGTATGACCGCTGCAACAGGGAGTAAATTCATCACCAGCTTGCATCACCCAATCAAGCACTTGCTCCCGATGACGCCGCTCGTGCCCGGTTTCTCGCCGGCTGAAAGTAGTCTCCCGCGAAAATTCTAGCTCCCTTCTCGAAACCTCCCATGACCGCGCCGTCCGTGCACTGACAGCTGTCAGACGTTCTTTGAGGCTAGTCCGGTAGGGCTGTGACAACACTAGCGAGGAGCTGTTGGTCAGCTGATCTGGCGACTGTTGATCTTAAAGCTTCGGTGACGTCGTGAGGCGGAATATATGGATTACTCACTGAAAGGCAATTTTTTGTTGACGCCCTCATCTTCGGGGGCGCCGAAAATGATATGCATCATGGGCGGTGAAGTTATGCTCACAATTGGCCCCATGGAGTGTTTGTGCTGTCGCGTTCTGTCGGTGCGATGACTTGTTGTCATCAACTTCACATCAGGGCTGTGGTTCGTCAGAGACGTGGTGTTGTCCGCTCTGCCGGGCCAGGATTTTGCTGAGCTGCGATTGGGGCGTTGAAGACCTGTTGCGTATGCCGCTGATGACAGTGATGGATTCCTTCGCCTTAACATCGGTGACAGTTAGGTTCACGCTGCAATACCAACCATGTGCGCGGGATCAGTCGCGAGCCTGGAAGCGAAATTTCCATTTTTGACCTGCGACAAGTGTACCCTACCGAGGCCATCGTCTATGAAGCAGGGTGTCCGGGCAAAGCAAATGCACTTGCTTCACCAACATGAGAAGTCAAAATTGTTGGCTTTGCAATATTGAACGCCATGCATGAGTACCGCCGCCCACGCCTTCCCATACTCCTGTCGTAATGATCCGTGATGTGAAATTCCGTCCAAAAATCATCGCTGCTTTCCAGAGAAAATGTGCTGTTCGTACAGCGTGAAAAGAATTCAAGAACCTACACCATGTCTGGCCCTAGTGCTAGAAGCCTACCGCTCGCCGAAACGACCCATTCAGCTCTCCTACATGACTATACAGTCCTTCTCTCTACCACCGCCACTTGTTGTCGCAGACGGGATACTTTGCCTCATCATACTACCTCCCCTCCTCCCCTGCATTCCGCTCGGTTGTCTCGGAGAAGCCGGCACCCCAGCGACACCTGGTGCTCGTGAAGGGGGCAGTCTCGGCGTTGATATTGCGGGGGGTGCCAGACTCGAATCCGGGTGGCTTGGATGCCCCGCCGGGGGATTATAGGGCCTGTCGCGAGCGGCATCCTCGTACGAAGGCGGCGCATCATCGCCCTCGGCGTCAGCGGCCCGTGTGACACCTTGCGAGCGGGACACAGGCGGCAGCAGAGATCTAACCTGTTGCGGACCAGCAGGCCGCCCGCCACGAGCTGCGTTAGAGGTTGCAGCACTTCGAGCAGGGATGCTTGTTGCTGTGGACGGGTGTCGACCGGAGGATACGCTCGCTGCTTGCTGACCGCTGACGGATTGTCGGCCGGCGGTTGAGCCGCGAGTCGCCGCTTGCTGCTCGATGAACTGTTCTGAAAGCTGGCTTTCGCGACGTCTTTGTGCTTGCTCGTCATTATGACGCTGGTCCTCTTCTTCTTGTAACTGCAGCGCAAGGGCAAGGTCGTGATCCTCCTGTTCGCTGGGCGACAGCGTAGGCTCACTATGGAGTACCTTCTCCTTCCCTTTTCTGTCCTGGAGATTGCCTGAATTTCTCTGCTGACTCGCAGCAGAGGCGCTTCCGGAGGCAGCCTGATGACTAGCCTGGGTGCCTCCAACAATCCGGAAGTCCCCTGAAAAGAATTCTGAGCGCTCGCCATTAACATCACGCAAAGATTCCCATACGACCTCCTCGTGGCCGGCGTAACCCGCGTCTGTGACCAGAGCGAATATCTCCAACGTCTGCGGATGCCTGTAGAGGGTGGAAAAATGGTCATTTCGAAAGAGGATGGCCACGGAGCCTGGGGGCATCGCTTTGGTGACTGTTTCCAAACCCCAGGCCGTCAGCTGTGTGGCAGACGTTTGAAGAAACGTTTTGATGTTGATGATATCCTGGTAGACGGCTTGCTCTTCTTCTGTCAATCCTTCGCTATTCGGATTTCTGAGCTTATCTTCCAGTTCCTCCTCCCTGAAGAGGAGATTTTGTGCATCTTCGTATGAAACAGCTCGTCGCTTCAGTGCGTCGTACACCGTGTCATCTTTCGAAGGCAGCCATCCGTGAATAAGAGGCACTTGGAAGATCTTGTAGAACGACATTTCCTGAGTGTCCTCGAACGTCCCAGGTATCAGATCTCCACGCTCGTGTGGGTGAAGGTGTGTTAATGAGGTCCGCTTGAAGGCCTTCTCCATCTCCTCTGTTGGCAGGAATCTCGGATTCACGTTCATGCCCGTATGTAGTCCCATAAGAAACGAATATAGCTCAGTCATGTCTGGAAGAGACACATCCCCGGTCATTCGTCGCTCGGACATGAGCTCGTCGAAAACCGCATTCAGAAGCAGATCCAGGCTGATTTGTTCCCTCGTCCGTAGAGTATTGACCAAGACCGCCTCTTCTGCACCTGCTGGCGTTGTCAATGTTAGCGCATTGACTAGAGCCATCAATGGACATGGTCCATTCGCATTCTGTACCAGAATTGGCGTTTTCCGAGGTTCGCTGGGGCCACTGGCATCGCGCCAGTTGATGTTCTTGACTTGATATGTTTCTGCTTTCGCAGATATTGGTGTTCTTGGTGGGGCCAATGGCGCCTTCTCCTCGTTTCGGGGTGGCAGTTCCGGCGCATTCTCGATGACTCGCGCAGAAGGCTGAGAGCTTCCTGCAGTTGCTGAGGGACCCGGTCTTGGCTCGTTGTCTACCAAATTCCACTCTTCCTCACGTGTGCCCTGGCCCGAATTGCTGGGAATCTCAGGAAGTATCATAGGCGCTTTTCCTTTGTCCTGCGTCGGGACGTCATCCCATGCATGGCTGTCGTCGTCCAACTGCTCGCCCTCCAAGCCCTTTTGGAACGATGCGGGTATCTCAATGGCTGCGTCCTTGGGGCCTGGGTCATCCCAACCAGCAGCTTCATCGGGTGTCGCAAACTGCTGGGTCTGTAAGTCTGAAGGGGGCGGCGCTGTTGATGCAGCTCGAGACGGCACTTGAGATCCCCAAATATCCTGCGCAGGCTCCTGGGCAGCAACAGCCGAAAGGGTCGTTGGTGGGAGGGGAGCTTGCTGATCACCCAGCGCGTCCCACGGATTTGTGCTCGCATCGGTCAGACTGAGCTTGGCCAGGTCTTCGGCAGGCGGCATCGGAGGCGTGTCGGTAGACGAGGGTGGTGCGGTGACACTATGCAGTCCGCTTGACTGTGACATCTTCCTCCTAAATGGATTTGTCTCGGTGGGAGTTGAAATTGCGGGGATCGAACGATGCGGGTCTAGTATGTCGCTCGTGGCTCCATCCCCCCAGTCCCCGGTGATGACCGTTGGTGCTGTGCTCGGTCCTTCGCCAGTGTCGGCCTCATCTGTCACAACGTCGCCACCTCCGACGGCAGCCGTGTCCTTGGATTGTTGTTCCTCATGATTTTGTGATTGTGGCTCCTTTGCGTCGGCCTCTTCCTCGTCTTCACTGTCACCCGTCCGCTCCCAGCTGTCAGCGTCTGATTCGGGGTCCTCAGGCCGCTCGGGAGGTTTCACATCGGAGGTAGGAGGCAGCGAAGGCTTCTTTGTGTCGGCCATATTCGCTTGCGCCGCAGATTGTGGGAGGACGTTCGCGCTGTCCGGCAGGGGTTTTCGTGTTACCATTTCAGAGAGTAGGCTCGCGACGAGCAGAGTCGCATTAAATGAAGGCTCGCGTGCGCCGCAAGGAGGGTAGCAAGCGGCTGCCGGGAGTTGAGCAGGTATTTCGTACGTGCTTAGTAGCCAAGACTATAACAAGAAGCGTGCGCCGGATAGGAAGGCGGTGGTCATGAGGAAAAGTTACCGCTGGACTGTTGGGAATGTGTACAGCGAGTGACGTGCGAACAGGCAGCAGGCAGGACAGAAGAGACAACGTCGGCGTCTCAAAAAGAAGCGCCGGCGAGCCGGAAGTAGGTCATTCAGAGAAATGCAAATTGTGAAAGAAGAAACGGAAAACAAGTGCAAGCTTAGCTGCTCGGCTAGACGAGAGTTGCTTGGAAAGAAAGCAAGATGTCTTGTCGTTGGCAAGAATCTGGGCACTCCAAGCTGCATTAGCATTCACAGTCATTCCAACTTCCAGCTGTGACGACGCCCGGTCCGGGAGGGTCGCTCCTGCTACAAAAAGTGGAGATCTGCATGAATACGAAAGTACCATAGGCGCCACTATTTGCCCAGGAGTTACTTACATCGAGTCCCCTGCCGTTTACCCGTGCTCCCCTGTTACTCACGATCTGAGCCTATGTTCATGCCCTGGAGTTTGTCGTAGCTCAAGATGATCAATCCAAGCAACGCTTGCATTCTCTAACCGATCTCTGTGCCAAAGACCACTACTTGCCATGGTAAAATGACAATGCCTCAAAATTCAGACGCTCAGAGTTGCTTGCGCGGCTTGCACTGTACCGCCGCGACGCCAGCCACATGCTGACGGAATGACGCCACTGACAGGGTGAGTTGTTGATCGCTGAACCCTGTCGTTTTGTGGCACCTTCGTTCAACGACATGTGAATATTCCCATTCAACAACATTTGGGACAGCATCACGATGAACCTCACATAACATTCCCTAAACTTACTGTTTCTGAATCACTTTGACCATTGATTGGTATGTTTGTCCTCGGCTCATGCCTAATCAACAAATTCGCCCAGGAGCAATACTGGCACGATTACCGTAGTTTGTGCAGACCAACAAAGTACATAGGTGGTGGTGTACTAACCTCAAGCCATGCATTAAAAAGATAATAGAAGTCTCAAAGTTCTTCTCATTGCAAGTGTTGTGCGGCTCCTTCTCTCACCACACATAGACGTCGCTCGCGCATCCTGGACCACCCTCGTCCACCGATCGAAGTGCTGACACAAGATCACCACGCTGATCTGGATGCCATCAGCCGTCGCACATGGCGGAAGGACCGCCGGCGGTATCCTCAAGAGTGAACTCAGGGGAGAGACCCATCCACAGTCACGTGTCCGCCCCATGCGGCGAACGATCGCGGAGCACTGGCCGCACGAGGCCATACAGTAGCATCGACACCTGGCGACTTGGTTAGCAGATGCTACTTTCAGTGACGCTCCCTGGGAGGGCAGCTACAATTGAAGACGGCAATGTGTACGCACGTGCACCCACAATCCCGTGGCATAATTGACCGGGTTCCTCGGCAGGCGCATTACGCCGGCCGTTTTGGGCTCGCAGCGTGAGAACTCGACAGCAAGAAAATAGCACGCTGCCTTGGTGGAAGCATACAGCTCATTCTAACTCATTTTCAATTTATGGGGGGGCCCCAGAATCGCCAGGCACCGCCTTGCGGACGCCATTCTCAGGGCTAGATGTTTCCACCATCAAACAACCGGGCCACGGGACCCGCACTGTTCCTGGATCAGCGGTATTGGCAGTCCTGCGAAGAATGGGCGTGAGAAGCTGCATCAGGAGGAATGCTACTCATGGATGTTAGTACATCCCAAAGTCCTTCTGAGGGCATGTGGAAGACCTGCTCACGTCCAAGTACAATCGTCGTGAGATGATACTCGTGGCCCTGGGGTCATGTAGGAGCATTTCCCCTGGCTCCCGCGGCAGCGTTGTTGAACTTGTCATTTTGTCAGTGAGCCTTCCCGGTATCATGGTGCGGAAAGTGAGACTCTCAACACGTTAAGACGTGCCTTAGGACCCTCCCTCGCAATGACCGCCTGAGCAGCTGCTCTCACACTTTCGGAATCCATGAGGTCCATCGGAATGTGTTAGACTCGCTGACAGATGATCGTCTTTCTCATCGACAGAGAAGAACTCTCTGTGCCTTCAGCTCCTGCTCGACTTCCAAGGTTCAACAAAATGTCGCCGTTCATTTCGTGGGTATTCAAACGATTCCCGCTTCTGGGCCCTCTGAGAAACTTTTGCCTCCCCTTCACCAAGGTCAAGACATAGGCCACTTTCAAAAAAAAAGTCAGCGAGGTCGAGCTGAGTGAAAGTATTCAACGCCAAGGTGCCACCGATCACATCGCCTACTTCGAGCTGTTGGTGCCCAGCGGCGGCGACGACTTGGTCAAGAAGCCAGGGGAGCTGGCCGGCCTCGGGTCGCGGCCCGTCAATTGGTCTTTGCTGGGTACCAGCTCGCATCTGACTGGCTGTACTCGCTCCTCTTCTACTTGGCACGGAAACCCGGTGCCTATGCGTAGCTTGGTGCACAGATCAGGGGTAGCTTCCATAAGTACGAGGGCATTACCCCCGAGGCATGTGCGTCTCCCGTATCTCAACGCTTGTTTGGAGGAGTCTTTGAGGCTGTTGCCGGGGAACAACAGCGGCCTACCACGAATCAGCCCTGGAGCTGTGAAAGATGGGACTTACGTACCCAAAAGGGTAACTCCACTTCGTTGTCCTCCTTGCTCGCCTTTCTCCATACAAATCCTGCGTATAAGATCTGATCTAGGACGTCTATCTCGTCAGGTCACGGTCCAAACCTCGTTCTTCGCCCGTGGTCGATCGTCCCGCTACTATCACGACGCGCGGCACTTTCGGCCTCAGCGTTTCCTCCCGCATGATCACAAATTGTCCGACGCCAGGTTCTCTCACGACGGTACGGACGAGCTCTATGCCTTCAGTCTTAATTTGCGTACGTGCATTGGTCAGGGACTTTCATGGATTGAAGGGAGGCTTTGCATTGCGAAGCTCTTCTGGTCCGTTGACATGACTACAGTTCCGGGAAAGCAGGTTGACTTGGAGAAGGATTTGACGACGTGTGGATTTTGGGTCAAGTCGGATCTGAAAATCAGATTCTTGTGCGTAAAGAGAGCGTAAAGACCGGTTTTCCAGGTCAAACAAGGCAGGTTTGCATCTAGAAAGGGTTGTTGCCAGTTCTAATTACTCTTTTGTTAGATCATAAGGTGCGCTATTATATTGGCTGCCACATTGGTGCCTCGAGTAGAAGTGCTTCTGAGCTTGCAGATAACTGCTCTTGGTGTGTCTGGGAAACAACACGTTGTCCCACAGATGCTTCCACAGAACCATAGCCGGTGTCAAGATATTCAGCCTTACCGAGCTTGCGCCTTCAACAACGACCTTCTGTCTCTCTTCTCCGTATAGGCATCTCTGTGACCTCGCATCGGCAGACAGAACATTCGAGTTCTGGGGGAACACCTACCTCTTGAGCTCCTTCTTCCCCAAACGATTATAATGAGGGAAGCTACCTAGGTATGGCTTCAGTGAATCGGTCCATCTGCAATGATTTGAAGTGAGCCTGGACCTCAGTCCCTGGTCCGGGTACCCAGTACTGACCCAGGTCCAAATTCACTCTTACGGATGAGGCTGCTTCACTGGATTAGCGTCAGCTGTAAAAAAAAGTGAAGACCATGATGGCTACTATAAATATGCGGCGGATTGCAAATTTTCTCTCTCAACCTTCTTCCTCTTTCAACTTACAGACACAACCAACCACGCAAGTTGTGGACAATCAAGTTCAGTGTCTGCTGCACTGTCCCTCACAAGTCTCGACACCTGAGCGTCAAAAAAGCAACACCTCTTGGAAGATCTCGAGACACTACTAGTAAACTCCACTAGCCAAAGTGTCAGCATCACCATCGCTATGGCGAAGGTATTCCACTGGCTTACGTCCATGTTGGTGGCTTTGGTGCTGCCAATGATGATCTGCCATGCGTCTGCTACTCCCTTTGGTAAGTACTACAATCCTGCACTGCCTCCTTCCGAACATGGAGTGACAAACGACCCCCAGCGTGAAACACCCTGACCGGTGCAGTACACCATGAGAAACAAACAACAGCAACTGACCCAGACTCAATAGGTGCCAAGAATTTAATCCCTAACACCAACACAACTCTGATCTCTGCCGACAACTCTACCTCCGTTGTCCCCATTACTGGCCCTGGCCTTCCTTGTCCCACAGACGACTTTTTAGGAGACATCGGATGGTGCAACTCGACCTGGACAACTGCCTCTCCAACACCGGCGACTACGCTGTGGGCCAGCGGTGTCACCAACTCCAGTGCAACGCAAACGCCCGGCAACTGGACATGGACTGGTGGTTTGCGCACCTCGAAGTCTTCTTCGCAGTATTGGAATATCAATACTACAAGCGTATACAATCTGCCTACGTCGATCTCGTCTGCTTCTCGGAACTCCTCGACTACCGCTCTTACGACAGTCATCTCCAGCGTCCCTACCATTCCAACGGTGACTTCAGCCTCCAATCTGACGATCCCTAGCAGGCCACCAACTTCCACGAGCCTTTCCAGCTCAGTCACTTTGTCAACATCCAGCAGTCTGTACTTGTCCAGCGCTTCATCCAGCTTGTCAGGTTCAAACAGCTCAGCAACCTCTAGCAGCCTGTCCACCGTTAGCAGCATTTCAACTTCCACTAGCCTCTCGTCTAGCAATTTAACTTCAAGCAGTCCGTTGACATCAAGCAGCTTGTCAACCTCTAGCAGTTTTTCGTCCTCTGGTAGTCTGTCAACTTCGACCAGCCTTGTGACAACCAGCACTTTCACATCCGGTACTTCCTCGAGCCTGGCTAACTTAACCATGACTTCAACGCTTAGCAGCGTCTCGCCGCCCGGCACTCTGTCAACCTCATCCGTCTTGTCGACATCCAGAAGCCTTTCCAGCGCTAGCACGGTATTTTCAAGCAACGTCACTGCGTCTTTGAGTTCTAGCACAGTGTCCTTAAGCTCCGGCACGGCGTCTTCAAGCACCAGCATCGCGTCTTCAAGTACTCCATCTAGTTCAGCCTCTACTGTTACTTCATTTACGAGCACTATAACTTCGCAGTCAAGCTCAACGACAGCAGTCATGACGAGCACCACCTCTACAACCACGACGTCGACATCACCATCGCCCACTCCCTTCACGGGCTTCCCGCTCGCCAATTTGTGGGTAACTATCGACAACCAGACCTATCATGCCCCGGCTTCAGGACGGGACCCTGTGGTTCTCGTGTTGAGCAATGCTGCCACGGTACAACTGACCAGCACCTCTATTGTGGGGTGCTCCGAGTCCATTGACATTCCAGACAGTGGTACGCTGAACCGGAACGGAGGATCCATGCGCGGGCAAGTGTGCTCATGGAACGTTGACTTCGCTCCGCGGACTTTTCCGACTGGAAACACTGGCTGCACAGGAGATGCAAAGACCTGCTTTTCGCAAGCTTTAGCAACCCTGCTTTCGTCTTCCAGCTCCTTCAGCGCCTCTTTGGCCTCCATCGGTTCGGCTATGCTCGCGTCAGTATTTTCGGATGCTGCAGCTGCAGCGGGCGTGGCCGCAGATGGCCTTACTTTCAGTCTCACAGATCTGGCAGCTGATGTTGCTTCGAGCTCAGAAGCTGTGGGAGCCGCCATCGATGCAATGGATAGAGCAAGGTAGAAGCGAACATTGCGTCGACACAAATACCTCAGAGACGAACTTACCTCATACAGCTCTTAATCAACTTGATGCTGGCCTGGTTTTCCCATGACCGGCTGACCCTGCGCATCCCGTGCGATTTGACCCAGGCCAACTTTCTTGAACCTGTATCGGCGAGCGACAACAGCAACCACAGCGTAAATCTCAATTCTAGCAAAGTCCTGCCCAATACAATTCCGCGGTCTCCTCTCAAACGCCCTCTAAGCACTAGCCGGAGCGCTCGACACACACCGCGCTGCATCCGCAATATCAACGTCGGACGGGTCTGTCATCCCAAGCCAACGCTCTGGTATGAAGCAGTCCGCCGTATCCCCGTACACAGCCGGGTAACGATGCATCAGGCTGTGGCAGACGTACAGAACCGTTCTATCGACCCCGTGCGCCTGGCCAGCGGGCGTAGTCAGTGTGAAGCCTGTGCAGGGTTTCGTCATCCGCGCGGAACTGGCTGGGGGATGGAGGCGGAGGATCTCTTTCACCACGGCCGCGGTGTAGGTCATGCGCCGGAGAATGTCGGGCCCGGCCTCGAAGAGCTGCTGGATGATAGCGCCTGGATCGGCGCTGGGCCCCAGGAGCGTGTCCAGTTCGGCGTGTACAGCTTTGAGGGCTCGAGGCGTTCGCAAGAGCTCGTAGAACGTCCATGCGAGGGCTATGCTGGTAGTATCGTGGCCTGCGAAGAGGAATGTCTTCAGCTGGTCACAGACTTCGCTGACGGCATTCGGGTCAGCGAAGAGACATCCTGCAAGCTCAGGGACGGGATACCCGTGAGGATTCCGTAGTGTCGTTCTGCTGCTGCAGGGCATGTTTGCTCCTCACAATTTCACTGAGAAGCGTATCGATCCGTTTTGCAAGGCGGCGCCGTTTGGGTTCCGTCCGCGGGATTAGCCACCAAGGCGCATCGATGTCATCGTTGGTGTAGGTGGCGAGTAGTTCCCAGTAGAGACGGATGATTTCACTTTGGCGTGAAGGCTCGTGCTGAGCTTCCAGGTCAATATCCATGACAACTGTGCCAATGATGTCGAACAAGAGGTTGCGAAGAGGAGTCATGAGCTCGAATTCGTGGCCTGTCGTGGCGAAGGAATCCAGATGTTGAATGAATTGTGGTATCTTCTTCATCATATCGGGTAGCAAAGTCATCAAATGGGCGGATGCGAAGCCTGGGTTGAACCTCCGGCGCAGTTCCGCCCAGTCGTCTCTTTGTTCGGTGAGTATTGACTTGGGTCCAAGCAGATGGGCAACGTTCTTCTCTGTTTCTGATTTGGGTGTGCTCTTGGGGAAAAGTCTGGTGCCTCTCGAAACCTGCTCTGCAATCTCGTAGTTGGAAACGAGGACCATGGGATACGTGATTGGGCGCAGGTCAACCAGCATTATCGGTGGTCTGCCCAGCACGTTGCGCATCTCGGAGAAGATCGTGTCTATAAGCACGTCAGAGCCACCGTGCATGTACGCTGGCAGACTTGGAGATGAGAGGAATGCGCTGACCTGGATGGCAGCCTGGACGACCCTGCCGGCTGAACGTGTCAAAGGCCTTGAGATGGCCCCACAGCAGTGAAGGTGGTAGTTGAGGAAGTGAAGCATGTTGTTTGATCCGGCTCTGATACAGTCTAACATACAGGTAGGATACTAGTATTCCGAGGAACGTGACCAGAAGTGGAAGCAAAATTTTGGTAAAGATCGGGTGATACCTCGGCGACTTTCTTGATGTGGAACTGTGTTTGAGATGGAGTTGCGAAAGAAGAATGAAGTATGACTGCATGATTTTGACCCTCTTTTAGCGGGAAAAGCGGCGCAGCATCATGGCGGCCAAGTCCATTTGCACCGGACTAAAGTTTATTGAGCAACGTTGGCGGAGGGTTGGCGAGACTGATCTTATGTATGCTGCTTGCGAGCCCATGAGATGGGAGTTAACAGTGCACACACCGAGACCATTGGCTTGATATGGACTTGGATCCCTCAGCAAACCTCATTTGAAGGCACGCTGCCACAGTATCCTGACCAGAACGAGGAACCCATCCCAAACAAAGCAGCCTTTCGCCGAACGCCAGACAAGACAGATGCCACCAAACTTGGGGTCCAAAAAGAGCCAATGCAAACCGCGTGAAGAAACCAGCTTGTGCATTACAGTAATTCTTTCCCCAGTCTACAACCACCACCACGATGCCTTTTGGAGATGAGTCGCTGCTAGCCGTGAACTCACGAAAGGCTCACCAAGATTTCGAATTATTATCGCCGTACCCCATACTTCTCCAACCGCCGACAACTCGCGGCCTCAAATCGATTCGCGACCTCCATCTTCTCCGGGTCCTGCGTAAACCACCCCTGCGCCGCATCAAACAGCCGCTGCTTGTACATGATCTCGTTCTCGCACTCGGCCCGTAAATGGGTCAATAGCACATGCTCCGCGTTGTTGTCCATCTTTTTCAGCTGTGATTTCGTGTGATGCTTCACGTCGGCTGGGTTGACGTAGTACTTGGCGTTGAACCGGGGTGTGGTTCGCTCAAGCGTGTAGGGAACTTCGGGGTGGTCAAAGACCATGCGCGGCCCTGAGGGCGTCGATGAGCCCGAGAAGATGGACGAGAGGAGAGGGAACAAGAAGAGGAAGATGATGGGAAGGAGTCCCACGAGCGTGTTGAAGAGGCTGTTGTCTTGGGCTGCGGCGGGCTCGTTCTCGCGCGGGCGTCGGCGGGGGCGGCCGCCGCCGAATTGGTGGACGCGGACGCCCGGACCGCCGAAGTTGAAGACGAATTGTGGGCCTGTGTCGAAGCCTTGGGATTTTGTTAGTAAAGCGCCCCAAGGGCTTGGACTTCTCAAAAGAATATGGGGTGTACTCACCACCACCACCAAATGGACCACCTCCACCAAAGCCTCCCCCAAAGAACCTTGCAAACATCTCTTCCGGACTCAGACCCTCATCTCCCATACCACCGGCCATACCACCTCCGGCAGCGCGCCGTTGGCCAAACCCACCAAATGGATTTTGTGCCTGAGCCTGCGCCTGTCCAAACCGACTGTCCGGGTCTCCGCCAAAGCGATCATATTTCTCTCTCTTCTCTTTATCGTTCAGCACGCTAAACGCCCGTGCGACCATCTTGAAGGCCTCGTCGGCGTGCTCGTGGCCGTTCTTGTCCGGGTGGGTCAGCAGCGACTGCTTGCGGTAGGCCTTTTTGATATCGCTCTCGGTAGCGGTCTTGCGAACGGCCTCAAGGTCAAGGATCTCATAGAAGGCGGTGGCCTTGCACTTGCGGATGCGCAGCACGGCGGCTTTTTGCTCGGGCGTGTACTTGCGCTCCTGGTTGCCCTGGTTGTGTTCGCGATTGCGGGCTGTAGACGTGTTGCCGGCGGCGTCTGCCCCGGAGGCCGTGGCGCTGGACATGGCCGCTGCTTTTGTATATTGTTTTGTAGGTGTCGCTGGCGCTACTGGGTGGCGGGTTCGATGTCAGGCCCCGGGGCCGGCAGCAAGTGGAGGAGGGGCTGGTTCGTTGGTAGGGTAACGGAGGGCCTGGGCCTGTGGTGTATGGATGACAGCTATAGCTCGAAGGTTGTAAGGTAGGTCGGGTGGTTGTTGACAGGTGTCAGTAAGGATGGGCGATGTAATGCGATGCGGATCGCCGGAGAGAGCTGAGCTAGAAGTTGGACAGCTGGACGGGAAAGTTGGATGTTCAATTGGAGCAAAGGGTGCGCAGAGGAGCAATTCGATATCGAGGTCTTCCTTGCTCGCTGTGTGGCTCTCGCGGGAGAGGCTGGGTAGCGTCTGATTGTTGATCTGGTGATGTTTTAGGTGGTTGACGGGCTGTTGGGGTTATCGTCGGTCGGAAGCGGTTCCCTGTCAGTTGTCCGTAGCTTCCAGGTTTGCGAACTGGGGTACTAGGGCTGCGTTGGTTGCACTGGTACGTACTGTGCACAGCAGCGTTAAGAGTGTAGGGTCTGATAGAGTCAACCTGACAATGATATTGTGTAGGTGCCCAGGTCAAATAATAGGTGATGGATCGTGCAAGCAGGGTTGGACAAAAGGCCATCACATGCTTCAGGAGTTGTTGCTGGTCTCAGGAAAAGAAACCTTGTCGCTTACATCACCAACTGCGTTGTCGGCTTAGTCATGTCGTACCCCTGTCTTCAACTTCACCGACCAACCTTGCAGGCTTCCCGAGGGGGATTACAACCATGTTGTTATTTGTTCAATGGAAGAAGACTTTCAGCTGACAGTGACATGCAAAGCCAGACAAAACACCACATTGATGATACGACTGGGACAAAATTAGCGCCAAAAATGGCAGCCACCGACTACGTATTTCCCACTCCGTTGGATTCCGTCTCTCCGAGGCTGATAGCTCCGCGTCGATTTAAGCCTCCTACAAAGATACTATGGACCTGTGGCTCGGTGAAGCTTTCGACGATCCTTAGCCATGCATACAGATCCGTGGTGAGGAACCCCATCTCCCGTACTGTAAGTGCAGAATCATGTTCGCTACGTAGCTACAGATGCTTTCAGACCGATTGCTGGAACGTTGGTTGCATTTCCACCTCGATGCTCAATTTGAATTCATCGCGTGAAACCCATACGCCTTCTCTAAAGTCGCTATGCTACGCTCTCGCAATGCTAAAAGCAATGGTATTTTCCGCCTGTATCAGTAACCAAGAGGTGCCCAGCATCTCGCATTCTACGTCTTGACCACGCCAGCCCATAACCCGGTCTCCCGAACTCCTTCCCTTCCAAGAACTCCGCTGCTTATATCCGAAGCCGGTCATAGGCCGCCCCCGAACCTTTCGACATAGTGCGACCCAGAACCTGGTCCGCCACTTTGGCCTTGAACGCGTCCACATTCGACGTCACCGGTTGCGGCCTTGGAATCTTCGGAGCAATCTGGTGTCCCACGCCCAATCGCATTGTCGCTGTCCTCTGTAACCCAACTTGGATTCCGGGAGAGTCACTCGCAACGGAGCTGGTTGCAGACATTGGTCCACGTCTCTCAACATACTCGTCCCGACGCGGAGGCGGAGGTGAATACAGCTCGCGCTCGCGACCTCGGTGTGACCCCTGTCTGCTGGGACTACGCCTCGTCAGCCCCAACGGTTCGTCGTACGAATCCCGTCGCACTCTAGGCCTCGGGCTTTCAGTGCGGCTGGCAGGGGTGTAGTAGGATTGCTCCGGGCTCCTAGCAACTGCATCTTGCCGCCGCGATCTGGACTCTCCGCTGCGCCGCGGCTGCGGCGACTCCGGCCGCTCCAAAGCATCAGCGGCCTTCATGAAGTTCCGCAATTTCGTACCTCCGATGGACGGCGCCGAAATGTTGGCAGCGCCATAGTCGACGGGCATCCTCGACAATCGATGCATCGCCTTGATGTTGCTGTCGATGAACTTGCTCATGCGCCGCATGGCCATGGCGTCTTCATGGGCTTCGTACGTATTGTTGGGCTCACTGAATGGTGTCTGTGGCAGAGCTTTATCCCCACCGTCCAACGGTCGTGGTTTGACCCACTCTGTCTGTGGCTTTGGAGCTACCTCCTTTGTGCCGAGTCCCTGGCGGACACGGCTAAGGACCTCGTCAAAGATGGTGTTGGTTAGGAACTTTGGCGAAGACTTCTGGTCGTCTATGCTTCGGTGTCCTGCCAGGACGAAGAATGAGCCATCCTTGATGCGCTGCTTCAAGAGATGCCAGCGGACCCGGGCAGGGTTCTTTTCCAATGAAGGCTGCGAGACGGAGTACTGCGCCAGGCTGGTGTGGAACATGTCCAGTCGCTGCGCCATTTGCTCCATAAGCTGCATTAGATAAGTTGACAGCAGCGCCACGGCATCTTCGGGCGACGACTCCGGGCCCTCGCGGCCAATGCGGCCACTGACGGTGTAGAACGCGTCCAGTCCCCGACACACGGCATCGCGGATGTCCTCGAGCAGCGAGATGTCGAGCTCGACCGACTTGGTCGCGTATGCGATGAGGCCCTCGGCGTGGAAGCGCACTTTCTCGCTCTGATTGATGACGAAGTCGCCGATGAGCGCGATCTCGCGCTCCGTCTTGGCGGCGCTCTCGGACATTTCGGCGCGCGCGACGACGCCAAGGACATCGGGAAGTTTGGTGGCGCCGCCGGCGGGGGTTGCGTTGGCGAGCGCGAAGCTTAGCTTGAGGACGAGCTCTTGGAACTTGGGGCCGAAGAGCGCGCTGAAGCCGGTTTGCAGGAGCCGTGATTGGTACTTGTAGAAGGATCGGACGCTCTTGTGGTTGAGCAGGCCGGTGCTCTGCCACCACCATTTGGACGCGTCTTTGTCCACCATTTGGTTGATCTCGAAGCCTTGGGCGACGAGGGTCTCGACGACGCTACGGAGGTACTCTGACCATGCAGTGTACAGCTCGTCGAGCTCCTTGGCACACGAGAACTCCGGCTTGGGGGTTAGAGGGCCTAGGAGGTACTTGGCCAAAAGACTGGCGACTGTGTTGCATCACGTATCAGGATCTTGTGCCGAGACAATTGATGCTGAGAATCTTCGGTGGGGTACTCACCTTCGGGATTATTCGTGTGGGCAAGATTGTCAAATGCCTTTGTGCAGTCCACACCGGCATTGGACTTGATAATCAGGGTACCACCAGGATGCATCGGGCAAAAGTCGGTGATGTCGTACACCTTCCCATGAACAGCGATCCAGATTTTGGAACCTGGTCGGTGACCAGTGTTCATGGCAAGCTCAGAGAGAGAAATATTGGGCAGACTAACGGAGACTGCCTGCGGAGACTGAAGAAAAGGGAAAAGAAATTGTCAGTGCATCTAGGAGACGGAACAGAGATTGCAGGAAGCACTCACCATGAAGACGTCAAGCATGAACCTCCGCTCGGCAAACGCCATATCAAGAGCCTCCGCCGCGGTGTCCGCATTCAAGGTGCAGTTGTAGATCGCCTTTCGAATACCCGACATCACGGAGTCAAAGACGGCAACTGACCCACACACATACAGGTAGCCGCCGAGGCCGCCATATTTCTTGCTCATGACGAGGTCGTAGACCGTCTGTGCGTTGTCGATAATCACTGTGTCAATGCGACGCGGCTTGGCTTCCTGGTCGACGAGCTCCCTGCCCTTCATCACCAGTCCTCTCGAATCACGAGAGAGGGCTAGATAAAGCTCCATGTTCCCCTCTCGAACGAGCTGGCGGATCTCCTCCTCGTAGGAGAACTTCTCTCGGGACTGGACGCCATAGAACAAAACATTCCTGCCGTTGCCATTCGACGAGTTCCGACCGACACTAACACGGTTTTGCCAAAAAGACCGGAACGGAGCGATGCCAGATCCGCCTGCAAAGTAGGCACACGGCACAGAGGAGTTCAGTGGCAAGTCAAATTTGACAGGCCGTGACACGCCCACCAGCACCTCATCCCGGGCCTCGGGTGAAGGCATACCATCCTTAGACGATCGGGAGGAAACCACGGGGTTGGGATTCAAGAACCCACTGCTGATACCGGCGTGTCGAGTCCGCGAAGAGCCCACAAACAACCTGCTGAGGGCATGCTCCGCCCGAGAAACGGTCAAGTCGACCGTATCGGGCAGGAAGTCGGTCGAGTAGCTGGAAATCGAGTACGTACGGGGCACCTCAACGTCGATGAGGTCGCAAAGCCAGCCAAAGTCGCCTTCCTTGCGGCCGAAAGCCGAGTTCCATATCGACTTTCGAGTGTCGAGCTTCGCGGCTTGCAGCAGGTCGCCGAGCGAGCCCTGCACCGGCCACTCATCTGAGGCTAGGGCGCCGAGGACAATGGCGGATGAGGACTGCAGCAGCACGTCGACTCGTAGCACCAGATCCAGCGTCAGGGGCGCGAGGTGCCCGCGGCGGAGGATATCCTGGACTGTCAGCCTATCCGCGGCCTCGCCGCCCGTCGGCGCGACGGCGTGCAAGTGGTCTGCAAACCGCGCCCAGTTCTTATTGCCCGGCACGACCTTCGACTTCAGCATCGCCGGATCGATCCTCAGCGCAGTCGCGACCTTCGCACACTCCTCCCAGCTGTTGAGCGGCATCACAGCGAGTCGGTCGCCAGGCGCGAAGGTGATTCCCGTGTCGTGGATGTCCAGCGTGACCTTCGCGTTGGTGCGTTCGCGGTCGTTGTCGATGGCGGTCCGCGCAAGGACTTTGGCTCTGAACCGACACTCGGAGTAGGTGCCGCGGACTTCGTGGGATTCGAGCTCGAGGTTGCGGTCGGAGCGGAAGACCTCGAGGCGCTCTTTCATGGCGGCGGCAAATTGCTTGTGTGTTTCTTCCCAGGGGTGGCCAGTGGCGTCGGCGGAGCCGGAGAGGCCGTTGGTTTCGGAGCGGCCTGTCTTGCCGGCTACTTCAAGGATTCCTGTTGAGGAGGTCAGCATCATCACGTCAAGCGCTGCTTCGACACCCAGGAGCTAGATCTCCTCACGAAGGCACTCAGCGACTCACCATAAACCTTGTACCGATGAACACCCATGAAACCTCGCTCGCCAGTGTACGCCTCAACGATACCCTCGAGAACGCCCATCAGCCGAGCATCGCCCGACCTCTTGACGAATTCCGGAACAGAGTAGTAATTCTCTACCGCTGCAATGAAAGCCCGCAAATTTGATGGCTGCCACGCCCGGAGATGGACGCCTTCAAGACCAAGAAACGAGTCATCTGCGGGGAGAAGGTCTGTCAGACCCGAATCAAGCGATCAAGAGTACGAAAAAATCAGGAGACTCACATTTTTTCCGCCCCAAGAATGCATCCATGAGCAAATATGGCGGAAACTGCAGTCCACTTGCAGCAGGACAGCGATCCGAGAGCGGTTTGCTGAAGTGCCCCCACCTAGTCCAATCTGTTGACGAGACGTAGTTGTCGCCCGAGTAAGGGTTTGGACTGATGCTGTGAAATGCGTTTGGCATCCTTTCCAAGATCTCCTTCAGCCTGACCATCTCTCTCAGAAGACCCTCGATGTCGCGGCTAATGACATATTCCTGGCACGCTGCTATAGCATCCGGGCCATGCTGAAAGGACGCCGATGTGTCCGCGCAGCCCTTCAGGAAAGCGATTTCGGTCCGGTCTCCAAAGACAGGCCACCTCATATCCATATTATCGAACCTGGCCACGTATGGATGAACGGAGCTGTGGTCTCGGATCTTCATATTATAGCTGGACTGGTCCGGAAATGACAGAAAGGGGATCGCTCGTCCCAGTCGCCGGGACACCTGGTAGAAGGGAAGCGCAATCGTCCGCGGAAGATACTTGACCTCCTCGACCAAGTCATCATTCAGAACAACATTGACAGCCGACGCAGACTTCCTGTTGCTGTTGGCAGTAGCAACAACTCCCTCGCGACCGTCGTGCAGCTGTTCGTAGCGGCAGATAGACGACACCATGCCCAGGGCGATGCACGCCGCCCACAGCGCATCGTCGGGAACATCCGATTCTTCGCTGGCGTCGATGAGCGGAATCGCTTCGCAGGCTTCCTGGACGCGGCCTCGTGCGACGCAGCCCGGCATCCTGTCGGCGAGCTCGGCCCATACGCGGCCGGGGCAGCTTTGCAGTGCTGCGACGGAGCCGTCTAGGGAGTCCGCAGGGACGAAGCCATATTCAGCTGTCAACTGTGATGTCGCAAGTCAGTGATAATTTGGGTGGTGGAGTCATGGTGGCATGCATGGATGTAACATACGTATCCGTCTTTCCATCCTGTGCGTGGGCCGGTCTCTTCTGCGCGCTGGATGACCCGCCTCGCTGGCGCGCCGAGAGCCACAGCGAGGATATCCTTCTCGTTCACTGGGAGCTCGTCTACTGTTTTTCTCGTATGCTTGTCTGTGTCTTTTGCGGAGGGAATGTCTGCGTAGAGAAGGTCGTTGATGGCGATTCGTTCCCTGGTGCATATGTCGTTAGGTATGGGCGCTTATCACGAGTGCATTACTGTTCTACGATTGAGTACACACCTATTTCTCAACCATTCTCCTGTATCTACGCCTCTTGGGATATCAAAGGCCGCATGGTAGTCGCCAGCTTGTGTGTAGCTCGAAAATGCACAGCCCCGCGGGCCCACCCGACTGTTGCTTGTGTGTTTGTGGTCGACAGGACATCGGCCTCCAGCTCCCGACTTCGACACCGGACAAGACGCTCCCCGTTCCGACATCTTCACCTAATTAAACAAGAATAGCATGTATTGAATGAGAGTAAGTATGTCTCTAGCCACCAGGGCTGACGGAAAAGACTGTGTTTATCCAAAGAGAAACGGATCAGCACACATCAGCTTTCGAGAATCAGATCAAGTCTCGCACGACAAACACCCGGGGAATTCACCCTCGGTACTTATGAGAAGCATCAACCATCGTGCCCAGTCCCATGAAATGCCTACCCAAGTGTGACAACAGCGCGTGCGCCCCCGTCTGTCGTGATAGGACTCCCTTCACAACAGCGCGACTACCAAGCATGTTTGATGCACCACCAGTCTGTGGGTGATGAGACGAACTCCCGCATTTCTGGGCACTTGGCCTGCGCGCCCATTGGGGGTTGTGTTCGCCGGACATGGGGGAGGTGTCGCGGCGCCAATGCATGCTGAAACTTGCACAAAAATATGGCCCGATGTCGCGTGGTATCCGCCGGGCTGGGCATTAGGTAACCTTTGCAAGTCCGCACGCGCGGAAAGGTCAGATTGGCGCGTGATTCAATGCGCCTCCGCGGGTAGATCTGCGGATCTCTGGGTCGGTCATTGGATGGGCGGGATGTCCGTTCGGGATTATTAGTCTTGGAGATGGTGGTGCGCACACATCAGACATCAGATGCACGCTCTTTGTTTGTCTAGAACTTGAAGCTGTCAGTGCCTGTCAATTTGGTCATAGGGGCAACGCCAAGCCTGGTCTCAACGGTCCATCTCTCCCCTTGGGAATCAGAGGAACCTTCGATCATGATGGACCAGCGAGAGACTGAGTCAGAATCAGTTTGATGTTGTTGCATTTCGGGGAAACATGCTCGGTACCATAGCACAGCACCACCGTGCAACCGTGCCATTGCGATAGTTCCGGGCTCAACTATCAAAGTGGTAACTGCTGCGTTTGTGGGTCGAGAATAGGCCACCTTCCAACATCACAGAGGATGATCATGCAGCGGGCTGGCATGGTTCATGCCGCGAGGCCATGAATTCCCTGGGTGTTCCACCAACGACGGCCGCTTGAGGTTTGCGCCTCAGCTACTCCGTACAGGATGAGAATTGGCGCCAAGCGGTGACATGAAATGCACCCCAACCCAAGGTCGGCGGTTGGGTTGGAGAGACACGTCAACGGTAGGCCTGTCACCGGGGGGCCTAGCTAGCTTGCTTATGCTGCAGCCTTTCTATGTTTCCTGCGCCTTCAGATGTTTAATTTCCAGTTTCTGGTGCTAAACAATATGAGCAAAAGGAATAGGTCATGGTCTTAATGCGTTCCTCGCGGACGGTGAGGAGACACAGTTTCCAAAATGTCGTGTCGTTGAGGGATGACTAAGCACAGGCGGAGCCTCATCGACGTCACTCGCTAGCCCTGCCGAAAAAAAGTCGAAATCGTTTGATCCAGGTCAACTCACCAAAGCCTCGTCACCGGCCAGTTCACGGTACATCCATCACCTGATCACATACAATATGTCGACCCCGGAGAACCCAGAGACACCAGAGGCCACAAAGTCGGTGCTCTCAAAGCTGCAAGGATGGGGCCGTAAGTCAATCTTGCCTTCTCATCTCACTGCTCGCATGCCACCTGCCACCTCTCCCCATGCGCATTACCTGCCTCACTACACACACTGACCCTCATCACCGCCCTTCACTTCCATCTCTGAAGGTTGCGACCCATGACTGACCCTCCGCAGAATCCTCCATGCCCCCCATGGGCCTCGCCACGCTCATCACCGCCCTGCACTTCCGGCCCTTCCAGAAGCTGCCCATGCTGCTCTTCACGCCCATGCTCGTCTTTTCCAGCTACCTCAACATCGCGGGCTTCAAAGTCGACTCCGCCGCCCTGACTGCCACCTGGTCCGGCCTGTACGTGCTGCTCGCGGCGCGGCGGCGGCCCGCGTCCCTGCGGCAGCGCTTCACGGCGCGTGGCGCGGTGCGGCTCAGTGCGATGGGGCTGGGCGCGGCGAATGCTTTGGCTGGTGGCTATGCGTACGCGGTGGGTGATCGGGAGGCGGAGAAGGTCGAGAGGCAGGAGCGCGATCGCTGGGGGATTGTGGGTGGGTTGGAGGAGCAGCGTGAGCAGAGGAAGAAATGAGGCGGATGACGGGTCTTCTGTGCACTGAGGGATGATAAGAGGCGTTTGGCACTTTGAGCTACCTTTGGAGAGGTCCTGGGGTGTAGTGGTCCAGAACGAGATCCATTATCCCCCGTTGCCTCCGGCATGTGCTGCTCTCCTTCAGCACTCAAGAGAAGCAGTTGCATACGACTCACTGGAGAACCGGCATCATATTCCGCTACCTACATACGACTCACTACACAAGTCATTTGCATTGGGAGTACCACAAGCGGTACACACAGAGTCTAAAGGGTTTGGAGAGGTCTCAATCAATTCACGAACTGGGCTTCACTGAGATGCCGGTTGCCTCCCTTGTGTGGTGTTTGCTGGGTCCTTGTCTGCGATTATCAGCTTGCTCGGCTGCATGTCTGGGTGTTGCCAGCGCACTGAGCGCAGTGCATAACCTGCTCTCTGGGCTCAGAGTTATTTTTACGACGCCGATTGTCTAGCAACGACGAGTTGTGGTAATTATGTGGTGCCAAGACATGACTTGCTTCCCGAATATGCAAGTAACTGGCGAGACGACAGCCAGACGCACTTCTCATGGCTGTCTGAAGGATCACACCCCCGACCCGGAAATGAGTGTCAGCCGCAGTTACGAATCACCATATCGAATACGAGCAGCTTGACGGTCAGCATTTGGCTCGGGAAAACACCACGTATAAAGCGAGTATCTGGGCATCAATCTACTCTTGTCAACTCATCAAGCAGCCACTACTGTCCTGTCATT
Source organism: Ophiognomonia clavigignenti-juglandacearum (assembly GCA_003671545.1). Taxonomy (NCBI): domain Eukaryota; kingdom Fungi; phylum Ascomycota; class Sordariomycetes; order Diaporthales; family Gnomoniaceae; genus Ophiognomonia; species Ophiognomonia clavigignenti-juglandacearum. The sequence goes on along the minus strand of PYFS01000251.1, from coordinate 46,228 downwards.
TGCTGAGCTCATACTGTTTTAAAGATGCAGTCACTCAAGCTCCTTGTCGTCTTTGCCCTTCCTTTGGCGTCTGCGTCTCCTTGTTCTTCCAGTCAAGCGGCACCACATTCCAATGTTAATGTCGGTCAAGCTATTGACACCACCAGCGGGCCTGTCACTGGCCATGCGTCAACTAGCTACTCTGCGGTGTCCGAGTACCTCGGAATCCCTTTCGCGCAGCCACCTACGGGCAACCTTCGATTTGCAGCTCCAGTGAAGTATACTGGCTCTTCCAAGATAGACGGATCTTATTATGTGGGTGAACACTGTCTACCCTCTGAATTTTTTCACTGACGACAAGTCTTAGGGAGATGCGTGCGCTCAGGTCGCTTCATACGGTTCAAACCCCTCGGTAGACCTCGTTGCCTTCGCCAATGTCACCGAAGTTGGACTTGAGTTCTTCAACGTTACCGCGGTCCCAGGTACGAATGGCGGGTCGATTAGCGAGGACTGTCTCTATCTGAATGTCTGGTCCAAATCACAGTCAGGGGAAGCCGGAAAGGCTGTCATGGTGTTCATCCATGGAGGAGGCTTCACCGGGGGAAGTGCATCGCACAGCCCTATCTTCAACGGTGGTGCTCTTGCTGATCAAGAAGACGTTATTGTCGTCACTTTGAAGTATATACTCCCTGTGTTGTCTTTCCTTTGCGTTACAAGGCTGAATTTCGTGGCAGCTACCGTGTCTCCATCTTCGGATTCCCAGGAAATCCCACGACCCCCAACAACCTCGCGTTCCTAGACCAGCGCTTGGCAGTGGAATGGGTCCGCGACAACATTGCGAACTTCGGTGGCGACCCAGCCCGAATCACCCTCTTCGGTCAGTCCGCAGGCGCAGCCTCAGTGGACTACTACAGCTACGCGTACGCCTCAGACCCAATCGTAGTAGGCCTCATCGCGCAATCCGGCACAACTCAGCTCAGCGGCTTACCCTACGCCGCGACCACGTCGGCCACAAGCTGGTACGCAGTCGCAGCTGCCGTCGGCTGCGGCGACGCCTCGAAGAATTCCACCGCCTTGCTGGCGTGTATGCGCGCTCTGCCCTACGAGATTATCCTCGGCGCGATCCCGTCCGACGGTCTCAGCGCTATCTTCAGCGCTTTTGGGCCCACGGTGGACAACATCACCGTCTTCGCGGACTACACGGCTCGGACCCCGGCGAGTATCCCGCTCTTGCTGGGGAGCAATGACTTCGAGCCGGGCACATGGAAGACCCAGCTGGCCCTGGGCGGCGTCACGTACCCCGATTACCTCTGGGACGCGATGAACCTCGCGGCATTCACTTGCATCGCAGGCATTCGCGCGAACCTTAGCATCGCCGCGGGAAATCCCACCTGGCGGTACCGTTTCCACGGCGTGTTTCCCAACACGAACATCAGCTCCGAGGGCGGCGCGTACCACGGGGCCGAGCTGCAGCTGATCTTCGGCACGGAGTTCGCGACGCCGGCTTCGACGGCGGAGGAGGTTGCGGTGGCGGAGTATGTTCAGGGGGCGTGGGTTACGTTTGCGAAGGACCCGGTGAATGGGTTGGGGGGATATGAGGGCGGGTGGCCGCAGTATGACCCGGCTGGGGAGACACTTGTACGTTTGGCGTATGAGGATTTGGTGGGAACGAATTTGGCTTTGCCGGCGTTGTATGATGCGATGTGTGATGAGGTGAGCATTGCGGAGCTGGTTTGTGCTGTGTACGGGGCATGCTGAGCTGGAGTGAAGACGTGCATGATGTTGGGAAAGAGGCGACACTGGTGATGATGTATGACCTGGGCCAAAAAATATAGCCTCGGTAATACAGTATTCGCAATGTCCCCAAAACTATCGAGCCGGACACAGTCGCCCATTCGACGTCGGATAATAGGGAATCTGCCCCGTAGAATACCAATCCTCCGAACCGACCGCACCAATCCCATAAAACACTCCCCAGGGATCAACCTCCTGCTTCAGCGCATACAACCGCCCATAATTCTCCCCGTAAAACGATTGCTGCCACTCCGGTTCATTAATATCCGCCTCATTTAAGTACGTCCCCGGAGTGATATCCCGCCAGCTCTGCAGCGCGTCGACCATCTCCTTGTTCGCCGCCGCAATGTCCTCAAGGCTGTCATCCGGGCTGTACACGACGTTGGCCTGCGCAAACATCAATGCCTCCCGCCAGGCTGGGTTCACCGCGTTATCCTGGTTTACGGCTGGGTTGACGGCCGGCCGCACGTTGTAGCCGATGAACTGGCCGCGGGTCTGGGTGGTGTTGCGGATGATGGCGGATTGGTGGGCGAGTATGGTGGAGTTGGCCCAGTTGGACTTGGGGAAGAGTCGCGAGGTGCTGTGGAAGTACCAGTAGTTGCAGGTGTTGGTGCTGGTTGGCCAGACGCCCTCGAACATGTCTAGGTAGCCTGAGTACTCCGCGTAGGTGGTGTCCAGGTCGATTCCCAGGGCAGCGAGTTTGGCGAGGAATGGAGCGATGTTGGCTGCAAACTGGGCCTGCGTCAGGTTGATACCCAGTTGTGGCGCCATGGAGAGCACGCAGTCGACAGTATCGGTGCAGCTGATCGTGAAATAACTCCAAATGCCAAGATCCGGCCAGACGGTAAAGTACGACCAGAACACATCGATCGCAGACCAGAAGGCCTCCTCCACAAGGCCAGTTCCGAAAGAGTAGGTGAGGCTCGTAATCGGGACACTAGGGTAAGCCCGAATAATCACCGACGTCACGACGCCAAAGGTGCCGCCTCCGCCACCGCGTAGAGCGAAGTATAGGTCCGGGGAGTTGTTCTGGTCGACTGAGACGAATGAGCCGTTGGGAAGAACGACTTCCATGGATAGCACTTGATCCGCGGCCAGCGAGTAGACGCTGTTGAGCGGCCCGTTGCCTCCTCCCGCGATGTATCCTCCAGCTATACCAATAGTCTGGCGGCCCTAGTATCAGCAAGAAGCTCGGTGGACACAGTAGTTGAGCAGAGGACTTACACGAGCGATACCACCAACTACCATCAACCCCAGCGCATCGGCAGCGTCATAAATCTGCTCCATTGACACACCAGCTCCGATCTTGAAGGCAGGACCGGAGTTACCACTAGCATCCACAAAATCGTCGCCGAGGTACTTGATATCATCGAGAAAGTGAGTCCAGATCGAAAGAGCTCCAGCACCTGTGCTCTTCGCATTGAAGTCATGGCCGCTATTTTTGACAACCAGGCGGAGATTCTGATTCCGGGCAAAATTAATCGTAAGCTGAATTTGAGCGACTGAGAGGTGGTGTCAGATTCAGTGCGCCAAGAGAACCCTTCATCTAGGGGTCTGGCGGCATGACTTACCGCTCGAGACGTTCACGATGTACGACGAGAGGCCGCCCGATACGCACGTGGAGTTCTCACGGGAGATATAGTCTCCGAGGCCCGGCGCAAGGCAGCTCATGCCCTCGTTGATGGGCCAGTCTACGCCTGTTGGCTGATCAGCACTGGGAACTCGAGGAATTAGTACAGTCTCGATTCAAAGCTGGTTTCGAAGAGAAATCGCGAGTGGACTTTCAACTCACACCCAAGCTGGATCCGTCCATGATTCCCTGATCTCAGCACAGGCGGTCTCGTTGTACTGTGGCCAGTCTTCGTAGCAAGCAGCTGCAGCCGGCACTCCCTCTATCAAGCTACCGACTAGGAGGCGGTCGAATGTTGACCATACTGTGGTAGATGGCCATGTCGTATCGCTGGGCAACAGCTTGCACGTTCTTGTCTTGTTGCTGATGGCTGCACTATTGCTGCTAGGGAACGAGAACAGACTGGCATATGAGGTGTTGGTTTGGCTCAGCGCTTGCTGGGTCAACTGTTGCGTTTCAAAGGGAAATAATGCAACTCCAGAAGTTGGAGAGTCTGCGACTAGAGCGGAAACGGCAGTTGAGCGCATTGAAACAGCTGAAAGGAGGATGTTAGTGATAAGCAGGTTGATGGTGGTCATTCCGAAGAGGGCTGAACCGCATGCATGGTGATACACTGCATGAGGCTGAATCAACCAGGGGTACTTACAAGACGCCGTTGTGGCCTGAGAGAATCCCAGTGTTCCTGCAAGGACGCAGACAGTCAGGTTGGGTGTGCGACGACTCATATTAGTTCGCAGCAGATAAAGAACAAGTGTGCTGCAAAAGGGACATCTGCGCAAGAAAACTTGCTGAAAAAGAAAAGAAAACTTTGGCTCACACCAGTATTTAAACAATCTGATATTGTTCTTTTCTCCCGAATGAAGAACAGCAGACCCGTTGAACCGTCATAGAATCGAATACCGGAGCAGCTGAGGCGCACCAGTTTGCGGAACTTACCCCTTCCCGACTTCAGTGGAGTCGTTCACCGGACGAAGACCAGTGTTCCGGCAAACCCTCTGAATCTGGCTAGGTTGTTGGCACACTTGCGTTTGCCTCCATTGAGCAGGTGGTAGATGCTCGCTAAGGCATGGAAGGGTAACGAAGGAAGTGGATGCACCGATCACCAACAGTATAAATTGGACCTCGCTTGCGAGACTTCGGGCCTTCGGCATCAGACACACCTTGCTAATCAATAGACGAATTTGACTAGTTCCAACGTCGTTTCTAAAGATCAATCTGTCCTGCATGATTCAGGGTGAAATTCACTGACCTGTCATTAAAGTTGATGGCGGCTGAAAGTATCGAAGGCCTAGGCCCCGGAGCCGGTGAAGCTGGAACCCGGATGATGGGTCGATGGCCCCTTTCTAAATCTGCGAACATCACAATTGCTACAAGTGGTTACTCGCCGTGCGGGCCCAGAACCAGTTAGAGAGAGGATGTCCGGTTCTAAGAGAGGCTCATGAGCGTCCCGTTATTCTGCGAAACTGCGTTGATGGGCCTGTGGGCTCGTCTTCAGACGGCAGTAACAGTCGGAGTGGGTTCAATATGACAATATCGTCGGGCAAACTTCCCAATCCTTCCACTGCAACGCCACACGCGCCACCGACAGAAAGTACGGCCCGCCCCGGTCACAGAAGCTACCCGGGTATCCACTGAGGTGCAAGCTGCAATAACACGGCCCGGAGATTCCTTCCGGTAAACTGGTCAGAGTACGAGACGTATTCAGTCTTGCATGTGATGCACATGTCCATTGTGCATGACAGGAGGATTATGAAACGCATTTTCAGGCATAACGTTCAGGTTGCTATCACCTGTCGTAACTAATACCCAGGTAACAGCAGAAAAAGCTCTGAGTAAATGCAAATATAAATAATTATCCTCCATATACAGGCACCAGAGGACCGAGGATATGATCCTGTATTGAACAAATTCCAAAATTCTCCAAGTTTGCCCTGTTCGTGAAGACCGACAGAAGGACTGATTTGCAACGAATATGTTGTCAAACCTTGGAAATTTCTGGGGCATTTCTGTGGACTTCACAGCAGGGCTTCTTCCAAACGTTCAGACCCTGTCCATCAAATTTAACGTGATCCCGACACGATAGCCGTTGGAAGGCCCTAGAAGGATCGAACGGAAGTGCTGTATTACATCCTGCCTGGGTACTTAGTACCTAAGCGTGATGTTCGGGCAAGGGACGAGATCAGGCCATCCTGACAAGGGTAATAGGCATGGGTTTAAATACTCCGAAGTCAGGCTATGCGCAGCATCAACAGCTCTGAGGTCTAGACTGTGGTGACGCGAAATGCCAACGCCAACTCGCAAAATATGGTTGACAACCAAGCCAGTTCAGCTCTGTGGTTCCTCAAGACGGTGAGTTCTCGCAATGGCTCTGTTATTCTTATGTTTAAATATTTCTAGCGGAGTCAGGTCACATATCGAAAATTCACAGGGTATTTAGTTCGTCGATTCCAAAATCAGCTTCTTGCCTGGGTTATACTGGAGCACTCCACCCAGTGCCCTGGGATCAAGTTTACGAATGTTACCAGGTACCTAGGTAGCAGCCAGGGAGCTCAAGCTTGCAACAAATGCCAGGGTGCACAACTCAGATCTTGAAATTTGGCTCAATCCACTTGCATACGCCACCAACTTGCATGCTGGGTGACACCGGTCAACTTTAGACGGCAAAGCTTCCGGCCTCGCAATTCGCCTCGGTGAGATATTCCTATGACGATGTTTCACGCACACATGTTATAGACAAGCGAGGCTTGGGCAGTGCCAACATCAAAGTTCCAGAAATGAAATCAGGAAGCATGTCCGAAGAGTGTGCTGGAGTGCATACTGTTTCTCCGGTCTGTAGACCATATCTATATCCCGTTTCCATCTCGGATCGCGCGAGAAGAACCCGTGAGTCTATGTGTACGGGCCCTCCACATGTCTTTCTCACGACAATGAAGACTGCGGCCAGTCGATCGATACTACTTTTGACATAACTTGCAACTTTCTTCCCAAAGACTACCACCATGTCCGACATATCCACATTACCCACTTCTTCCCTCCAGAGAGCTGCTATTGCTCTTGAAATACTGTTCCCTGCTATTTCGCTCATTATCATTTGTCTAAGACTCTATGTCAGAACATCGATGAGAACATTGGGCTGGGGTGAGCAGTCCCAAGAAGGCATCATGCTCTACTTTCAAGAGCTTCTCGCTACTCCCTAGGTACCTCAGTCCTTAGCTGACAAAGGCCGGCAGATGATATTTTGATCCTGATAGCCATGGTTTTAGCCATAGGACTCGCAGTAGCGTCGATCGTTGGTTAGTCTTTACGTGTCATATCCTGAGGTCTACAAAGACCTTGAGCTTGATGTGGATGTCAGCTGAAGCAGATACGGACTGACTCGTCCTAGCAATTCGACTAGATTGCATTGCAGTCCACCATTGGGAGATACCAGAAGACTGGAGCTACAAACCGGCCTTTCAATGGCTCTACATCATGGGTGTGTTGTACAATCCCACCGCCGCATTCATCAAACTCTCGATCCTAGTCTTTATCCTGCGATTTTCAGGAGTTAAGGACTTTGTCCGTTACACTGTGTGGGGTATGGGCGCTTTCAATGTACTGCTCATGATCGCAATCTTCATGGTCATGATGCTGGACTGCGTTCCGTTCGAGAAGAACTGGGATATTTTCATGGACGGTTATTGCGTCGACTCAACTGCCTTCGCGTTGTCCACTGCCTCCATTGGCATCGTCACCGACGCCTTGAGCATCGGGCTGCCGCTGTACATCTTTGCCAAGTTGGAGATGTCACTTCGACGAAAGATTGGGCTTCTTTTCGTGTTCTCTCTCGGGACGCTGTAAGTACTCTTTGATCAGTTTGTTTGCCTTACTTCATCCCTTATACCATCCACCTGGGTATACTACCTAGGTAAAACTCAAGCCATCGGCATGGCATAGAACCGGGGAAAAACTCCTGAATCTAGCTGATAACTTTTGAAAAGATCCATGGTCTTCAGTTGCATCCGCTTGTACTACATCCACGTAATGCAGACGTCGACGGATCCAGATGTAAACTACAGCCTTACCACGACATACTCAGCCATTGAAGTCAATCTAGCGATGTGGGCGGCTTGCATGCCGGCGCTCTGGCCCCTCATCCGCGGCCGTGTGGGCCGACAAACACAGAACAATACCCTGGTCTACAACGCCAATCGCGGCATGGATCGTTATGGCAGGAGGTCTGGGTGGATGCGAACTGATGGTCGCAATCAGCAGCGAGGCTCTATGGATGTCAACGAACCCGATTTTGAGATGGCAGTCATGGCCAAAGAAACTTCTCTAGGGCAGTCTTCAGTGCACCAGCCGGGTGTGCATCCCTGCGACTCAGAGGAGAAGATTCTCAGTCTGGACACAAATGGTGCCATAGTGGCACTCCCGGATGTCTCGAAGTAGAAACTGGTGGACAGTAAGGTAGCCGATCTTCATGTGACCAAGTAGGAAGAGTCGGGTTGTAGTCAACACAAAATTGATTGAGTACATCTCATGAGGCAAGATTCGAAGCTGGAGCTCGGGTAAGTAGTAGCCTTGAGGCTTGCTAGTGCCACTTCTTGCCACTCTCCGAGGCCGTCGGCAAGATTCTTGGGCTAAATCGACTCTGTCCAAAAGCATCTTGGCGAATCGATGCACATTGCCGGACGAAGTATTTTCAGAGAGCGAAGCCCACCGCTGTGACGCGAAAATAAAGGCTGATTGACGATGTTCAGGATATACGAATCCGCTTCATGCAACTGACGTTGAAAAGCTCGGCGTTTGATTACTATGTATGTCATCCGCTGACCTCAGCACCAACGTCTCATCAACGTGTTCTGGTTGGATTGGAGCTACCGAGGCGGTGTTCATATTTTCCTGCCTTTTACCACGACGACATGGTATGACTGGCTGATTGGAGTCGATCCATCCCGATCCCTTGTGCGGGTGTATTCAGACCCAGATAGAAGCTGTGTCATGTCGTTCAAGCTCTGCGCGCCGCGTGCGTTCAACTTCTCCACTCCTATAGTTACTCCATCTCGTCCTGCCAGCCAGGCGCCAGGGTACCAATGGCATTCTCCAGCACCTTCTGCGCCTGCGTGCGATGTAGCAACGCCAGCTCCTGATTATGGTTTTCCGGTTCTACCTGCACGATCACCTCATTCCCATCCTCATCAACCCCGGCCCCGGGTGCTGTGGACAAAAGCTTGTCGTACTCCATCCCGAGCTTCGCCAGCAACAGTTCTTTGACCTTTTCAACGACCTGAGATACCGTATCTGGCAGCACAGCCGAGGCCGCCAATATCATCCGGATGCATTCTCGCTCTTGAGAAATCTGCTCAGCCTCAGCAACAGCATCGTCTCCCAAAATCGCAGCCACAAAAGAGGCCTTGCCTCCCTGGCCAACGACCATCAAGCACAAATCCCACACTAACGCATCCTCCACATGCGAGAATTCAGGCCGGATGTCGAACTCCGCCTCCTTCGCCACCGTCTGCCGCGCACGCCCGAGGAACGAGCTAGGGTGGTTCATCGGCCTCAACGAGACCAAGAAATCCTGCGGCTGCGGTGTGCTCGCCGTGCTGGGGCCACCACCCGCTCCCACTGCGCTGCTCGCCCGAGTTCGTATGTGGACATAGTCATTATGCAAATCCTCCGTCTCAGGCAACATAAATCCGTACGACAGCAGCAACTCGCTGTTCGTCTTCTTCCCGTAGCTATTGAACACCTGCTCCCCGGGCCGATACGCATCCAGCGACCGAAACCTGCAGACGCCCGCGCCGTTAGTAGCGTCGTCGCTCTCAGCAAGCCACTCCACTTCCGCCCGCATATCGTGATTGATAATGTCAAACACCGGCAACAACACCGAAAAGTCGTCAATCACCACACCCGCGGGCAGCGTCACGGCGGGGGGCATCACCAGCGACGGCCGAAAACTCCGGCTCGCGAAGATGCTATAAGCCCAATTATATAGCGGTCGCGTAAAGTTCTGCCAATCGGGGCTGCCGGCTTCTTTGAGGACCCTCCGGGCGTGTTCGAACTCTTCCTTCAACTGGGCGCGGACCGTCTCCGCCGCGATACCCGTGTTGGTGCCTTCTAGAAACGCTGCATCTTCTTCGGGCCAGAATGGTGGTGAGGACCATGACGAGGGAACGTCTGGTTGCGGGAGGGTGGCGATGTAGGCATGCCAGAAGGAGGCATGTCCAAGGAGGTACTGTTGTATAAGAAAGAAGCGGCCTATAACATGCGGTGCGGCGGCGCTGAGAAACTCGGATGGGAATCTCGAAGAGCCTGTTTCTGTTCCAGCCAGGGAGGAAGGTGCTGTAGGTAGTGGCCGTCCGCCGGTGTGAGCGTTGAGGTAGGAGAGGCTGATGCCCAGCGGGCAGGCGAGAATCTCATCTCCTGATTTCAGTGATGCGCCTTGTGGAGGGCTGGAGTTGGTTTTGACGCGCATAGAATATCCGGTGACATGGTCCTTGTAGATTTCGAGGGCTGGGTGGAGCGAGGCGCCGTGGGAGGATGCCCAGGCCACGAGCGCTGCGAAATGCTCCTCATCCGCCTGCCTCATCGTGGTAGTGGGGACCAGCAGGGCTGCCGGGATGGCGACTTCGGAGGTTGCACTTTAACCAATATTCTCTGGGCCCTGGAGCTTACCAAGTTCCCACCAAGATTTGCGGTCTTTGTTCTGATGTGGAGGCAGATGATGTGCCTGGTTGAAATGTGCTGAAATTTCGATATCAAGTCAAACCAGCATCTAGGTTACTCAGCTTAGGTAGTCGGGTTAGGGTTGAGCAGCAAATCACCCCCCTGCCCTCCCCCCAAAGGCCAGACCTATCAACGCACAAACAGAAAATGTCTCCAAGCTGCTCGAATTTTTGGACAATGACAGTGAATTCAAATTCTTCTTAGCCTACATCTTGGTATATCCATCTGACATCCCCATAATTCATCAGGCGCGTAACTTACTAGCTTGCATGACAGCCCTCCCGCCTGCATGGCCATGAAGGGCCGGCCAGCTGCTTTATCCGTTCGTGCCGGATATCTCATAATTCCAAGCTGAAGTATTGTAATCTAGCCGTATACCTTTACTAGGAAGAAACATAGCCGTAGTCAACATATGTCGACTTACCGGGGCCACTGACATACATCAACTGGGACAGCTGACCTTACAATTTTGGCACGTCACCGTCCATTCGGGTCAGGGGCCATGCATAGCTCAAAGACCTTGGGAAAATTCCGAATGTAGTGGTAATGATTACTTAGGTCTGCCGAATCATTCGCATTACTAACGACGATCTCCTTGACCAGGTGATGTCTTTCCGAAGTTCCCAATCCTGGCACTCCTGCCACGCCACTATCAGACGAGACCAAATGCATTCTTCAATTTCAATATGTCTTCCCGAGTTCCAAAGTTCCTACAAGAACCATCCATACTCAGGTCTATCTCGGGCAGTCTACCCTCCACGAACCGTCGAAATGCCATGAGTCCTACTCAAAGCCTGGCGGACACACTTGCGTACTGTTTTGCTGTGCAGGATCTAGCGTAAGATGGACACACTCGGGGGTCGTTCCTGTGATCTCGGAGAAGTCCTCGTTCATTAATTCGTAGCATGCATTGTCCCGGAATAGTCGTACTGTGCAGTTGTTGCCTGGAATGAAGGCCGACGTCTTACGCACGATTTTTCTGCATTTTCTTGTTATCGTGTTCGTGTTGTTATACCAATCCACTCTGTGAACAGCAAAAGGATGACAACAGTTGTGATTATGAAGTCTTGTCAACCGTGACGCCGCCGGTCCGCCAGAGTTATGGTGGATTCGTCTCTGGCAGGTTCGCCGACCAGAGCCGTATCCTCAGACATGGCATCAGGCTGCGTTTCGCGCTGAATGAGCTGTGATTGGCCGAGGTCGCTGTCAAGCTCGATTTCAGCGGCAGGGGGTGGTGTGGGCGTGGGAAGATCCTCGGGGCAAGTGACTTTGAAAGAACCCTCGTCGACGCCCTCGTAGTCGTGAAGTTTGACACAAGTCATGGGGTGCCACTCTGCGTCGTATGGGAACGGTCCAAAGACGGCGTCGGGATGGTCGACGAGCGTTTGGCAATTGACGTCCTTGTAAAGGCTGATCTGGTAGTCGACTGACCGTACTCTGGCACAACCAGTATGCGGGTGTCCGTCCCATTTATAGCACTGCTTTCCACAAGGGCTGTTCGTCTGATTGTAATACTTGTATGAGATGCGCGAATCGCCGGGCGCATATGGGCACATATGACTTGTCCCATTGTAGTATGAGAGCGCCCAATTCCACTTGCGCTTCGGTTCCGGGGAAGGACTGAGCGTCTTCACCTCCTCAACGACAGGAGGTGGTGTCGGAGACGGTCTCGGCAGATCCTCAGGGCATGTGACCTTGAAGAAGCCTTCGTCACAGGTCCCGTGAGTCCTCTCGATAGCAGGCGGCATCGTTGGTGAGAGCTGAGATAGCTCAGTATTGTCGTGAACCTGTGTGGCGCCCACATCACTTGCGCCCAAGTCAACCGCTGCCTCGATCCTGGCAAATTCGTCGCTTTTGCCGAGTTCCGGTCCGTCAATGGCATGTGGTGGTATTGGATTGGGGTTGGGTGGTGCATCTTCAACGCAAGAGACCTCAAACGAACCCTCGTCAAAGGCCTCGTAGTCATCAAGCTTGATGCAAGGTACGGGGGGATAGGGGATTTCGGGGGGATGTGGCCTGGGCCACGGCCCGACTACGGCGTATGTATGGTTGACCAGCGTTTGGCACTGAGTGTCTTTGTAGATGCGGACCTGGAAGTCGAGGGACGAGACCTTGATACAAGAGGTATGCGGCAATTGCCACTTGTGACAAGTATTTCCACAGGGGGCGCTGGTTTGGTTGTAAAATCGCCAGGCGGGCTTGAGAGGACATGTATGAGAGGGACTGTTGTGGCATCCAAGCCACCAAGATGGGTCCTCGGCGCCGACGAGGAGGACCAATGCGGCTGCGAGCAACAAGCAGGTGAGGAGCGCGAGGTGAGCCATGTTTGGGAGATTCCAGAAATAGGAGTAATGCAGTAACAAGTAGGATGCAAGATAGGTGTGCTGGTCTAGACGCAAAGAATGAGAGCTGAGGTGTGTAAGGAATGCGAGGATGAAGATGCATATTCAGAGGGTACTTAGTGCGTGATGTTGATCAACAAGTACATTGGGCGGCGGGGTGCTGATCCTTCCTTCCTCACAGTACCAAAGCGTCCCAGGGCCTCAGCATGGACAAGGATGTCGCTCGACTTGCAAGGCGACGGTCTCCTGACATGGGATGGAAGGAGCGACACTCCTCGGTCGTTTGTTGTGAAGAGCCAGCCGACGCTGTGTCGAATTGCAAACGAGAGGAAAGCCATCACTGTTTTTGCCTGCTATGGATGAGATCGTAGAGATTTTATCCAGGATGATCGCCTATCAATCAAATCAGTGGTCGTAAATGTATGCCAGAGACAGGTATCTGATGCTCAAGTTGACCTATCCCACTGGCTGCTAGCCGGCGGGACAGTACAGTAAGTACCCAGCTGGAGAACTGTGACCAAGCCCAAGGCCCACTATCTCCCAGAGACCACCATCATCCACTAAGCCAGCATATCCACGCTGTCAATACTAATCCCAGCCGACAGATAATCTGATCCCGTCGACCCCGAGATCACCGAAATAGTCAGTACCTGCCACGTACTCGTGCTCTGGACAAACGCGCTGGCCGGCACGTCCCACGTCAGCATCACATTGTTCCCGCGGTACGTGCCCACCGTGAGGGACCGCGTCGACGCCTGGCCCGTGCTGGCCGTCACGCTCGATGTCCACGAATTAACCGATATCATAGGCCGCCCGTTAATATAAGCTTCGGTGATGCCGATGCGGATCGTGTGCGCGACGAGGAGTTGGGCGGCAGTGAGCTTGAAGTAGATGATGTGGTTGTTGTTGATGTCGACCCACATGTCTGGGGTCGAGGGTGTTAGTGGTTGGATAGATGTATGAAGGGGGGGGGGGCGTGACGAGGGCGATATGTGGACTCACAGCCGGGGAATGCGCTTGCTGTTGATGTGCCCACAATGAAATTGGCGGGATCCCAGTCCGCAAGACGGGTATCGGACTGTAGGAGGTGTGGTTAGACTACATCCATTCTGGATTTCCATGATCACACAACAAGTCACGAGAGTTTGGCTAGCTGAAACTCACGGGATGCATATACGTAGGCTTCATAGGTGTGTCGCCGAAATTCAGGAAGCCAGCTGGTGTACCATCCCAATTACCGATCCGCCAGATGGCGGTGTCATCCTCGGGGTCGACCTATGAGCAAAGATTAGCACGATTCGGAGCCAAAGACTGGGCGAAGAGTGACAGGATGTTGATGAAGAGTCCAGACGATGGGCACGTACACAGGTGATGGAGTGGACCGCCGTGCCAGCAGCCGCAGTAATGACCACACTTCCTGTATACACCTCGAGCTCCCTCTTATACACGGTCAGGGTGTAGGTGTCGGGAAGAACTTTGTAGATGCCCCAGGCGAAGCCGTTTGAGGAATCTGCCGTTCCCCAGTACTGGGCATTATCGTTGACGAGAGTCACCACATAGGTATAGCCCGATTTGGTGTTGGCCAGCCCGACACCAACGGCATATCCTCGCTGGCTGGCCGGGACCCATCCAGAAATCTTGAGGGGTGTAGGTCAGCGGTTGAGTTCATTCTGGAAAGTGGTGCTTAGCAGAGCGGGCGAATGACACGTACCCCCAATGTGTCAAACCAGGACCAGTCTGCGTTGCGGGCATAGAGAGCACTGTTGGGCACGCCGCCGGCAGTGAAGCTGAGGACCGTCGGGCCTTGCAGGCCAAAGCGCTCCACGTCTGTGTTTCCCATGTTGTAATGGTAGATCTCGTAGGTATCCTCGCCGCCATCGCCGCCCCGGCGGAGCAGCGAGCGGAAGAAAGGCCCTGCAGAGGCCTTCTCATGGTTTGATCGGATGATCCACAATCCCACGGCACCGTTGGTCTTGCCCACATAGTCATCTAGTCGGAAATCACAAGTCAGTCCGGTCGGCGTGCACCAGGCCAGTGCGAAGATTCAGCAGGATGTACAATTGCCGTCTTGAGCGTCTACTCACAGTCGATAGTCCTGAGCACCGCAGAGTCAGCACGCTGTCTAGACCGAAGCGAATACCACAAAAACAAAGGCCACCACACTTACCGGCCGTATTCATAGCCAGAATAATGCTTCGAAAAGGTGTACCCAGTGCTGGTATCCTCATTGATATCCTGAGCTTCAATGACAGTGGTATCCGCAGCCTCATAGTCGGAGTCCGCCGTGGTATGCGGGAAGATGTCAGATGGAAAGCGGACAATATAGCGCGAGACCGTCACGGAACTATCCGCCTTATTTGTCAGGATGTACACGTTGGCATTGCCGTAGCGGAAGACGAGATAATGCTTCAGTGTGCCGTAGACCACGGTGATCTTGAAGCGTATCAGTTCCACGTACTCAAGGGACGTATGGAAGAGGGGGAGGCAGCACTATGCGAACCTTGATGATGTACGCTGGACTGGAGAAGGACTCGATCGTCACAGTACTCGCGCCCAGGCCGGACTCGACCTGTGTATTCTTGCCATCGTAGCCATTATACTCGACACCATTGTAGAGCATAGACGTGATGTCGCCGTTCGACCTATCCACTGTCACAACCAGCCCTGCGCTTGTGTCGACGATAAAGCTGTCTGTGGTCGTAGTGTAGCCCCATGTGGCGGATGCCACCCGAGCTAGCAGCAGAAGGATGAGGGTGAAGATCATCCTGGGGAGAAGCACAAATAGTTACCGATCCAGCGTTCCGTAGCTGGGGCTAGTTGAGGCCTCGTCACTGGGCCTCAGCATTCTCTGGGCGAAGCTCATGTTGATATGTCTTCACTCCCCGCTTCCTTCGCTCCCTATCGCCAATCAACTCCGATCCACCGAGCCCCCATCACGGAAAGTCGCTCGCCAGATACCGCATCCCATGGAGCTCGGCACTCTCCAACTTCCTCTCTCAGCACGAACGCGCCGGAGATTTGTGAAGAAAATCTCCTTCGAAGCACCGGCAACTGCCGTCGAGGACTTTCATTGTGGAAACTGTCTCGCATTATAGACATGGATCGGAGGCAGCAAGAACCAGAAGCCGCTCTCTAACACGTCGGCAGACGACATCCAAGTGGCGGAAATATCAAGACCCACGATGGGAGCCCACCTGCCGCAATTGCCTGATGGGGTTAGCAGCTCTGATCCGGCGAAGTACGTCTACCTGCCTGCCCGATAAATGCAGAAGGGACCCCGTTGCATGGGTTTCTCATGCAGTTGCAAATTTTGGCAACATTCATGAGGTGGTATTTGATCCATGGTGGTGGGGGTTCCAGTGACAGTTGTGCACGCCGGGTGTCTTTCGGGGGGGCGGGGGTGGGGGGCGGGAGCTTTTATGCACAAGTGACAGCACCGCGCTTGGTAGACCTCGTGCCGTTGGTGACTGATGGCCCATCTCAGCATTTGAGACCGAGGCGCACATTCGCCATTTAGCGTAGGTGTATACGTCCAAGGGCGTCCAAGGGCGTCCAAGGGCGTCCAAGGCGGTAGTGAGGTTGAGATGGAAGGAGGCCTTTAGAGGAAAAGCCCCATACTCTACCTGGCCTTCCTCCTTATCTCGGAGTTCAGTCCACACAGGCGTTGAAAGGGTCTCTAAATGCGAGATACCCAGTAACTGGCACAGGGGAGAATCCCTGCTTCCCCGGAATATCCCTGCCATCTTTCTGACTAAGTATAGAATCGCCTAAAGCACGACATCTTCAAGGTGAGTCGTGACTGAAAGACTCACTCGGCGAGTGGCACTTCTGTGCAATAAATGCCAAAAACAACGCCTTCATGATAGAGAATTCGTTGATTTCCTGATTTCCATCTACATGAAAATTCCACAGGGTATAGACACCAGGGCAAACAGGTCATGTCCTCCACTTCTGCATTTAGCGAGTCTCAACTCCAGCACTATCTTCAGCACATCCAGTTCCCTCTGCCACTTTCTCACCCACGAGATGCATTTTTCCTGCGAACTCTCCACCGGTGCCAGATAACCAGCATTCCGTATGAAAATCTTAGTCTCCATTACAATGCCGCACACAACAACTCTATCGACTCTAAGGATCTCTACGCAAAATTCCTCCCCGATTTTGCCAACCCCGACTCCCGGAGTCAGGGACGAGGTGGCTTCTGCTTCGAGACCTGTGTCTTCTTCCTACACATCCTTCGTGCTGTAGGCTTCACCGCATATCCAACGCTCGCACGTATTCGCATACGAGATCACTTCACGCGTGTACCTTCGGGCCCCTTCGTTGGGCCCCGCCATGGTGAGTGCGAGCACACCCTATCAGAAGTCACTTCCCGTATGTTAACTCCTCCTTCCTAGTGGTAAATATCGTTCTTCTTGCAGATGGATCGACCTGGTGCTGTGATGTTGGCTTTGGCGGCGACGGCCCAACATCTCCTCTTCTTCTCTCAACCACTCCCGGCAAGGAACCAGCGGTAGTGCCAAACCTTGGTGCACAAGATGTTCGGCTTCGCAAGGGAGTATTTCCTGAGACCGTAAAAAAAGAGGCAAATCGAGTATGGTTCTACGAGTACCGCAATGGTAAAAACTCCAGCTGGAACACCTACTACGCATTTGGCGAGATTGAAGCTAGCACATGGGACTTGGAGTGCTCCAACTTTTGGGTCACATCCCACCCGGACAGTTTCCAGAGGAAGCAAGTTCTCTTGGTTAAGTTCATCCGAGGCGAGGCAAAGGGAACTGCCGCGGACGGGTACCCAGAAGATGTCACTGTCGTCGGCAAGGTAATGCTCGCTGATGACACTATCAAGAGGAACATGGGTGGGAAGACTGAGGTGCTGCTGCAATGCGAGACGGAAGCGGAGCGAATCGGAGCCTTGAAGCAGTATTTCGACATCCGCCTCGCCGATGTGGAAGAGCAGGGCATCAAGGGCTTCATCACGGAGTTGAAATCCTAGCCAGCCCTCGCGTTGATGCGAACGGACAACTCGAACACACCGCAGCAGCAAGCCATGTGACTCGATAATCAGAGCTGTTTACACCCAAAACTTCTCGTGCATAAACAGTGTCAGATACCTCAGACGGCGTGTGCGGTCTCGAACTGGACACGACCTAGCTTGAGTCCGTACAGCTGCACAAATCTGGGATTTTGTTCTGTCCTGACGATGGTGTTGGCGATTGCGTCCACTAGGGCCAGTATCTCCGACATTCTGATGAAGCCTTGGGAATGGGTCATCGTGCCAGTGTAGCTTGGCTAGCACAGACCGGATACGCATCTGAATGTACATATACCGTAGGCTCATAGTTTGGGCACTTGAGGAGCATTCAGTGCCATGGAAGATGAGGACGTACAAGTCTCGTCTGTCGAGGGGAAGGCGTTCTGTGCGAGGACAGCAAATTTGCCGCATAAAGGGTGTAATAGCTGCTCTCACCCCAGAGCACGAACGGCCACCTGCTATATGACCATGTGAAGACTCTACAAACCAAGCATGAAAACTTATAATCACGCGTCAGGCAGCCCCACAAACCACTCAATGGCCCCGACAACTATATCCTCAAACGGCACGAAGCTTCTGCCCAGCAGCTCCTTCTCTGCGCTCGTATCCACATTCGTACGGACCGTCTCAATCTTCCCTTCACCAGCAAAACTAAGATGTTTCGCAATCTCCGGGATCCTCCGCTCCACAATCTCCCTCGCGTCCTCGAATCTAACCCCAGAGGGCACACTGCCCCCCAGCACCCAAAACTGCAGCTTCTTCCCCGCGGGCAGCGGCGCAAACAACGACCGCACATGCGCCAGCGCCACATCCCCAATCCAGACCACATCGCCCCGCAACGGTGTCGGGCTGTCCACTGGAATCCCAAACGCGTTCGGATTCAGCATCGGCCGCGGATCCATAAACAGCCACGACAGCGTGAAGTTCGCGGTCGTCATCGCCTCCCTCTTCGTCGCCGCCAGCGGCGTCGGGCCCAGTACCCAGCCGGGGCACAGCACCACGACCTCGAAGTGCGACTCCGGGTGCGCGGCGACGTACTCCTTGACGAGCTGGGCGCTGGCGCGCTTCGAGTCGCCGTAGCGGATCCAGGGGAGGGCGTCGAGCGCGGGCGGGTCCTTGGGCACGGTGGTGTCGCGGTCGCCGTTGATGAGCGGGATGGACGCGGGCGCCGAGAGGACCTCGTCGTGGGTCACGAGGCTGGCACAGGAGCCGGTGATGACGACGCGCTTGATGAGGGGCTCCGAGGCCGCGGCGAGGAGCATCGCGCGCGTGCCTGCGACGGCGGGGGTGCGGAGGTCCTCTGGTTTGGGGGGCGAGGCGGGGATGGGCGAGGCGACGTGGATGACATGGTTGCAGCCTTTGACGGCGGTGAGGAAGGCGTCGTCGACGGTGACTGTGGTGTGTGTGAGCGGAGAATTCGTGGTACTGTGGTGTCATTGTGATTTGGGCTGGCTGTTGCGGTGGGTGGGGTGGACTCACAGTCGGGGACGATGACCCATTCAATCTGCTTCAAGTGAGGGGCGACGACGGGAAGAGCTGAAGTCTTGTCGATGGCATCTTGTCGGCGGACGGCGGCCCTCACTCGATATCCGGACTCGCAGAGTGAAACGAGGACAGCACAGCCAACAACGCCGTTGCCGCCTGTGAGAAGGACGAGCTCATCAGCGTTGCCCATCTTGTTCGTCACTACAGTAGTTGTTGATAGAGGATGCGAAAATCGAGAGCAGTGCAGCAGCTGGAAGTGACCAAGGACAGCACGCCCCAAACTTTAAAATGAAAGCAGTCATTCATATTTATATAGAGTTCTGTCAACGCCTAAACCTCGGCCACAGAAGTGTCTCTGCTTGAGACTGGACCCCGTTTCCGACCCCATGACTGACTCCTAGTAACTGCAGGTGTGCAGTCTGTGCTAGAAATCAGGGGACAATTGGCGCATGAAGCTGGGCTTGGCGCTGAACTCTAGAAGGCTACCCTGGACCTGCCCCAGGCCAGGAAGCTTTCAAAGCATCGTACCTTGTCAAAGTCACGAGAGCATCTTCCTTGTGTCTCCACATAACTGACGGAGGCCCTACCGCTATTCTAGACGAGTCTGACATTGTTGCAGTCCATGTGGAATCTAAATTTGAGAACGAAGTGATCGAGAGCTGCAACAGGTCGTCCTTGGGACGCTCTAGTAGGCGCTACCCATGATGTGGGGAAGAAAAACCCGCTGACTGTACGGTGAAAACGGGGTTTGGGCTACCCGCATTTGGAGCGGGTAAAGTACCGGAAGCACAACAATATCTAGGCATTTACTTACACCTGGGCACAGGTACAGATTGCGACGGCGATTTAACCAGAGACCTCAATAGACTTTCTTTCTAGTGCAAGCGCGGAGCAAGGCTTCGATAGATCTTGAATTCTGGATCTCGCTAGGGTGAGTATGGGTCCTGGGGGAGTCTTGGTAGTGCAAGAACACATTCTGTTTGTAAATTGGGGCGATTTAGTCGGGGATCTTACTCTCATCGTCGCATGCGCAAACTCACTAGCGCGTCGCACATTACAGGTGATATTGAACAACCCTTCAGACACCACGCTCGTACCTACCGATGGTAAGTAGCATATCTACACCTAAGACTCTGCTGCAATCAGACTAATCACTGAGTTCAGAAAATACTCAAGACCATCATACTTTGAGGAAGGCAAAATGTTATAATGCAGACAGATACAGCAACAAAAAAGACGACCTGGCTTATCAGATCTGTGCCCGCCACTTAGACAGTCATAATAGAAAGGGGTGAAGACGGGTCTCTTCTCTCAACCGAAGTCAAATGAGCTAGAAATTATGATTGCAACAATTGTCATCGACATGCGCAAGTGGCGCATATAGCAGGGAAGATAAGGGCCGCCCGTATCTAGGTAATAGGCTGCTCCCTTCGCAGATCTCGAGAATCAGCATCGAGGTCCCGTAGCGACATAGCGGTCTTCAGATGACTTCAAAATGCAAGATACCACCGCGGAAGGCTATGTCTTTTCTGAGGCCGATCTTCTGGTGTATAACCCGAACAGGGCATGAATACTAGCTGTCGTTGGTCGCACAAACCAGGTGCTTTGGCTGTTGCGTCGAAGCCGAAGCACACAAGTACAACAGGTGGCGGCGACGCCCGTCGCCTGCAGCCGAGCCATTTCCCAAAAGATCCAGAGTTCCATGTATACGTAAGTAAGATGATGTTCACAGAACTGCGGGTGCGCGTACAAATATATAAGTATCAAGGCCGCCTGTGGGACTGGCTGGTTCGTCGTGCTCATGAGCATCTACCAACTCATGCACTCAAAGCAAAACACAACCTTCCACCACACTGGCATTTTCGTATACAAAGAATACCAACACAGCCACAAGTCTCAAAAAAATGCAGCTTGTCACCTTCGTCACAGTCGCAGCCGCCTTCGTCGGCATCGTCACGAGCTCCTCCAATGAGACTACTCCCACCACTCCATCGACAGCAACCCTCACTTACACCGACATGGGGCAGACTTTTACGAGCGATGCAGACTGTCTGACTGTCTTGCATGCCAACCCCCAGGCAAAACGTGGCTGTCAAGGTTCGGGAACATCATGGGGGTTCATGTGGTAGACTGATTGTGCGAAGAAATACACAACCTGCACAGGTACGTCGTCAAAAGGTTTCATTTTCGCTTCAAGTCTACTGGATGTACAGGAAACATGAATAAAACGCAGACTATCCAGGTTCGAGAGCGATCAGTGGCATGAGCTTTAAGAGCTGAACTTTGAAGGACCACCGTTGTTGTATCTAGATATCTACAAACCGGGATCCAAGGTTGGGGGGGAGGGGGGGTAACATACGACAGCTGCAAAGGACCTTCATAGGACAATCTAGAATGTTGGTTTGGTGCTAGAGTCCCAGTTCACCTTGCGCATGCGAGGAACATGGAGTGTTGGTCTATACTGTGTTGGTGAAGCTGGGCGCACTCAGAGGGGCTGTGCGATTAGTAACCTCAGTGACTATTTGCACTGGCCCCCTGATTCTGGAGCCGCTCTCAAATGCTCAACTGATGGTTGAAGCTGGGCTAGCACACCATTGATACGCCGTCCATAATTACCCATTGCAACTCGCTGTAGTATACTCTATCTTGGGTGTCTCAGTGGGATACAGGTGTCTGGTTTCCGATGTCTGTAGATTTTCAGGTTCCTCGCGAGAGCCTCATATAGACGGCTTGGCCACTGTTTGATTTTCCTAATCACTGCGTCCAATTCGTACTGCAACAGGTGCTTAGAATTAGCGAAGCCTGTTCGGGGCGATTGTGAAAGTCCAGATGTTGCCGTCGGATGCACCATTAAAAGGTGCTCAGGCGCCCAGGTGCAGGGCGAGATGGGAGAAGCCGGAACAATGCGCAGCACAGCGCGTGAATAGATAGCAAGGACCCAAGACATGACCGCAGCATCATTAGGCGGTGGAGTAGCGGATGAGTCGAAACTGGGCGGCGATCTGGTCGCAAAGTATGGGTCGCCGTTGTTTGGGACGGAGCCAGGCACAAAGTGGCGGCAACAGCTATTATTAGCGAGAATTGCAACACCGCTGGCTAGATCATGCTGACTCCGAATCGCTCTGCACGAGGAACCTGCATGGTGCTCTCCGTCTCCGTCTGAACCTGGAACTACTGCTTGAGACGGGGCTGCGGTGACAGACTCATTGACGTGGACTAGTCCAGTCGACAACTTGCGACAGGTTTGCATTGGTATCTGTGTGAGGGGTCGTGGGCACCGCTGGCCAAATCATGTTGATTTCTTCGCATACGATTCGTCGAGCCAAGACCCGCAGTCCTCATACGCGCGTCTGTTCATTGTGCCGAGAACAAAGTATCGGACTGCCTTTGACGGGAGCTTGCTCGTGGCCACCTGCAAGTGCTTTGTCGAGGTCTGCCTCACGGGGGTTCGGAGCTCAGCCACGTGCGTGTATCGGGGCGCGTCTACCATTGGGAGAGCTGAAATTTACCCTTTGGGTAGTGATATAGAACATGTACGATGAGTCAATATTTTATCGTACGAAGAACAGCGACCGGAGATTGGCAGTCTGCAGGGACTGCTACATGTGCGGAAGAGATCGAGTCGTGAGGATGCGGCGAATTCGAGTGCCTATGTGCCATATGGCAGAATGCTATCTATGCGCACTCAGGCTAGAATTTTGTGGTAGGAGGATACGCTTGCACCTACACCTAGACTGATCAGTGGTTGTTGTTTCTCATGAGCTTTGATACCACGATGCAATCATGTCTTTGTCCACGAAGGCTGGCATAAGGTGATGTGAAACTGTGCACCTAAAACGTCATTTCGTCTTGTGAGCTCCTCATGGTGGACTTACGCAGGATACTTATATTCACTGGGTCACTGCACAGTCCCCAGAAATGGGGGCCCAAAACACGTCTCATTCTGGGCCCGGGAATGACCCAGACGGATGACTGAGCATGATCTAGGTGAGCAGGGCGTGCTGTCCCTGGAATTTGGAAGTTTCTGCAAGTTAAGGTATGCCCAGCTGATGCGGACGGGCATGGTCAACTTCTAAAGTTCTCAAGTTCAGCTTGACTAGGAGAAGAGCCTAGAGGCTACAAGTGGAGTCTGTATCAAACCCTACTGATGCCATCCGACATGCAAAAGCAGCTCGAACTTAGCGCCGCGTTGTATTCATGAATCTCTGATGTTCATGCCCCTACTCCGTACTTTTCGCGAATACGCAGCAGCTGAATCCGGATGCCAGGCACGGCGACACTAGTGATTGAACAAGTCAGTGAAAAGGTCCCAAGATGATGAGGAGTCGTTGCTTAAGCGAGGGCTCTGCTCAAGCCTCAGTGGACGGACCCACTGTTTCCCGCATGTTCCACAATGCCAAGTGCCTGCGAGTGGGTCCGGCGTAGTGGAGAACGCAAGGGTGCTCAGGTGAGCCCATGTCGACCTAGGTACCTTGGTACCGTACGTACTATACAGTAACTCACAAAATCATCTCATGCATATCTGCTCTCAGGCGCTGGAACGTGTCTCTGACTTTATTACTTCATAAAGTATCTACGTATTAGTCTTCTTAATACAGCTCGTGGAGCATATGCTACGTCGGTATCCATAGAAGCTGGCGCTTGACTCTGTCTGCCCAGGTGGTCATTTTGGAACGCCAGTTCTACGAGGTAGAATAGGATTTTCGGCGTCAGCATGCCTCGCTCTCGGCTTCGTTCCCGGAATCTCGCAGTGGCGCCACCACTACTCATAACACGCTGCGGGTCCCCTCGACAACTACTTTCACGCTCTCGTCTAAGTCACAACTACTTAGTATTCGGCAACGATCACCACTCCTACCAACATTTATTGCTGTCTTTTTAAGTTCAACTCGACACACCACAAATATGAAGGCCCTCCAGATCACAGCCCCGGGCGTGGTGGCATGGATCGATATTCCCAAACCTGAAGCCGGACCCAACGATGTGCTGCTGAAAATCAAAGCATGCGGCATCTGCGGCTCCGACCACTTTTACATCGACCACGGCGGCATCCCCCCACGCCAGGGCTCCACGACCCTCGGCCACGAGCCGGCGGCGGAAGTCGTCGAGATCGGGGCGAACATTGAGTCCCCGGGCATCGAAGTCGGCGATCACGTCGTGATCGACACCATCGCCTTTACGGACGGCCTCCTCGGCTCGGGCGGCGCACAGGGCGCAATGAGCGAGTTCGTCGTCGTCTACAACTACGAGCCAGGCAAACAGCTCAAGAAGATCCCCTCGCACATTCCCTGGCACGTCGCGGCGCTGAACGAGCCCATGGCGGTGGCTCTGCACGGCATCAACAGGACCAGTCCCAAGCCGGGCGACAAGATCGTCATCTTCGGCGCCGGCCCGATCGGGCTGGGCGCCGTGCTGGGGTACCGTCGGAAGGGGGCGAGCCACATCGTCGTGGTGGATGTCAACCAGGCGAGACTCGAGAAGGCGCTGCTCATCGGCGCCGATGCGGTGGTCAACTCGGCCGAGGTGGAGAGTCTTGCGGCGAAGCTGGTCGAGCTGCAAGGCGACGGTGCTGCGGTATCGACACGGGGCATCCGGCCGGGAACGGATATTTATCTTGATGCAGCTGGTGCGCCGCCGGTGCCTCGCCAGGTCTGCGCTATGGCGAAGCATGGCGCGACGTTCGGAGTTGTGGGAGTTCACAAGAACCCAGTTGAATTGGATTTTGGATCGCTCATATCGTCGGAACTTACGATCGTGTTCAGCAGAGGCTACCCAACGGAAATCTTTGAGGTGACGGATGACATTATTGAGAACGCTGAGAAATATGCACAAATCATCAGTGATCAGATACCGTTCGAAAAGGCGACGGAGGCGCTTGAACTGGCTAAATCAGGCAAGGCGGACAAGGTGGTTGTTGTTTTTAACTGATACCCGGAAAGCACGGATCTGAGTTCAGAGCGCTGCAACTAGAATCACCAGGTGTTGAATACTATGTACCAAGAGTCGATTTTGTGGGTTTAGACAACGAGATCGTCAGTGCGGGCGATTTCAGAAGCATTGTGCCTATCATGAATTCATCTATCTGCTCAGTCTGGACTATCTAGCACAAAGAGGCCAGCTCAAGAGAGCTAGAAAGAAACTTATGGTGAAGTGACCCATACGCTGTGATATCAAGGCAGTGCCACCATCATGGCCACAGTCAACGCAGCAAATCCGTGTAGACCAAGAGTAGACAAAGAAGATGCGCCATTCTCGTTATCGTTTCCACCTTGTTGATCGTCGCCTTGATTGCCCCCACCATTGTCTGTTCACTTAAGTCAGCACAATACCATAGCATGGGCCCGTATTTCGAGTGATCTCCCTAGGCGAGAACAGATCCAAGGCCTAGTGAGCGCTGGCGACGGCGCCGCGTCTGTCCGAAAAGTGGAACAGTTCTGGGGCGTGCAACGCTGTGAGAAACTCACCTCCGCCGTTTCCTCCATCTTGATCCCCCCCATTGTCGTCTCCTCCGTTGTTGTCCCCTCCGTTTTGGCCGCCTCCATTCTGGCCGCCTTGATTTTGCCCCCCTCCGTTTTGACCGTCCCCGTTTTGATCTCCAGCAGCCACTGAAGATGTCGGCGCCGGGGCTCTATATGCTGGTCAGCGAGCACGTTCATCTCCTGAGTTAGCGTGCGATGGGAAGGCTTACCCTGGAGCAACCGGGGCTCCAGGTATCACTGGGGTGACAATGGCAGGTGGTGGCACCACGGTGACGGTCGGGACAGCTGCACAGATTGCGTTATTGGGTATGCAGACATTGTTGCAGTTGTAGAAGCCAACATTGCAGACGAATTGGCGATTCTCAAGATGCGAAGCTTGGTTGTCAACGGCCGTGGCGAGGCTGAGGAGGGTGAATAATGCCACGACTTTAGCTGCTAGATTTTTCATTTTTTTACCTAGGCAAGGACGATGTAAATATGTCTTGTCTGTTGAACGTGATTTTCTGTATCGGCGAAATAATGATGCAAGTATACTTTGCTCGGTAGGTACGGGCACCGCTCTGAAGACATTTGTATGCAGCAGGAAGCTGAGAAAGTGCAGCCTTTTCTTCTTAATGTTTCATTTCTCGCAACTATACTTCTCATTCATCCACATGACGAGCCTGAAGACATCAAACCAAGGTCTGAATCTTGGCCTCACGGTTCCTGACCCTTCCGTCACCATGCAGAGGAAGACGTGGCAGGAAGTCCCCAATCATCCGCACAATGAAGCTATATAATCGAAAAGGTCGCAGGTAGAGGCCTGTGAAAGGGTTGACAACTGTCCATTCCATCGAACGACATGTCGTCATGATCCTGAAGATCGTGAAAAGCCTCACCAGGTTAATGCTATAGCGTGGCCCCCATACAACCAGAGACATCAGGAACAGGCTCATGTTCTTGGTGCACACAGGAGGATCAACAACTAGTATCCAAGATTATTTGAGCACCGGCCAGATGGAACACTCACGAGCCGAAAGTAAAAGTGATGTGGCCGCATTGAAGGTCGGGGTCACAAGGAGAACCTGGGGTAGAACGTCTGGAAGTTCATGCGCACAATCCATCAGGTCTTCCTGGTCGATGCTAGCGTGAGGACTTCCCGTCTTGGACCAGATAGAATTCAAACGGTCTTTAACATCGGTGGTCCTCGTCGGAAAATTCCAAGCACTCTAGGGCTAGTTCCATAAGAGGCACAGGCATCTCCATCGGGATACTCGGGATGATTGGGCTTTGGCAACAGCATATCAGCAGTGAAATGCGAGCTATGGGAACGATCAAGTCAATTCTTATCCCTGGAACATGTGGAAGTCTAGATATATTATGCCGTCAGTTTGATCAAGAGACTATATGAGGTATCATCAAGTGAGTACAACATGATGAGCATCCCGTGTGTGGCTCAGGGGCAGTCGACCCACCGATGACTTGTTAGTTCAAGCAGTTGACACCCGAGCAGGATCGCCTTCGCCACTGTTCAGCTTTTCCTATCTACGTGCTGGCTCGTTCAGATTTAGTCTGCCAATTTTCGAATTTTAAGACTTTGCTACCCGACGGAAAAAAACTACAGCTCTGCAGCTTGGATTCTATCCGGCAGCAGGACACGATCCTCAAGACTCTCTCGCTTGTGCAAAAGCTTTCTGGACATCATGCTCATGTATCCAAGACGGATCGTAACGATTCTTCATCCTCTCTCTAAGATCCTCATCCGTCTGCGTAGCTCCCAGGCGCTCAACCCTCTTCTCGTTCAGCTGATGCACAACCGCCATGACCTTGTCCGTGTGCTCCTTCCGCGTCTTCTCGTAGAGACTCAGCGCTTTGGCAATATCACCACCACTCGGCTTGGAAATCCGATCACCGTCCGCGGGAAAGACTTCCTGAATGGCAGCCGAGAACGCCCACGCGTCGTCCAAGGCCAGGCTTCCTCCCGCAGCGAAAGCACCGCCGTGTGCATGCGCCGCATCACCGGCCAGCGTGACGCGGCCGCCGCCCAGGACCCAGGTGTCCAGGGCCTGGGCCGACGAGTTCGGGTAGAACTTGGTATGCGGCGTTGCGTCGATGATGGCGCGGTACCGGGGGTGCCAGTCTTTGTAGAACTCGCGCAGGACGGTCACGTCTGCCGGCGCGTCCCACTTCGCATCGCGGTACTCCGCATCAAGTGCTGCGGGATCGCTCTGGTGCGAACCCACCACGGTGAAGAGGTCACGCCCCAGGCGGCTGAGGAAGATGGTCCGGTCTGGTCCCCAGATGTGCTCTGCCTCCTCGGGGACGTCCGGGATATGGGCGAGGTGCGACATGGGGAAAACGGAGCGGAAGGCTACCCAGCCCGTCCACGCTGTCTTGGTGACGGGCACGAAGAAGGTCCGTACTTTGGAATGAATACCGTCTGCTCCGAGGACGGTGTCTGCAGTAGTTTCGGTTCCGTCCTCGAACGTCAGGACCAGCTTCTGCTTTTCCTCGTTGAAGGTAATAGATTCGAACACTTTCTTGAGGTGAAGTCTTGCTGGATCGACTTGCTTCACGAGTGCCTCTTGGAGATGCGCTCGATAGAAGCGAGATGTCAGGTGGATGTCATCCACTTTGCCTTTGTGAGTGTCGACTGACACTATTTCACCCGTTTTGTAGTGACTGGAGAGACAAATCAGACTAGCTGTCCTTGATCGACGACGATCGCCACCCCGATTCGTGTGCTCACCGATAAATCATGGGACATCTCGACTTGTTCCGGAAGGCGATATCAGAACTCAACGCATCTTGGACACCGAGCCTGTCCAGAGTCCTCATGCCGTTAGGCCCAAGAGCAATAGAGGCGCCAATTTCTCGAAGCTCGTTTGCTCGCTCGTAGATCTGTACGTCGACGCCGGGATGTTTCTTCAAGGCGATAGCTGCGCCAAGGCCAGCAATGCCAGCGCCGATGATGGCGATTTGGAGTTGGCCTGAGTCCGCCATCGCGCGATCTCGATTATTTGATTTAATAAGTTGCGCTTGGATTGCTTCACTTGACAAAATTGCTATCCGTATGTTTAAATGTTTGGAGATGCCGGGGCAGCTTTATCATATCATCGGTTTAAAAAAAATTGGGAAAGAGGATAGAAGCTTTCGGTGCGAAATCGGCCAGGTGGTATCTTGTTGGTATCACTGGAATACAATGGCGCGAGAGGGGGCGCATATGACGACCATACATAGCACTGCTGTAGCATAATCAAGCGACGACCCACACCATGTTTTTGGCTCCATATCTGCGGCAGAAACTGGGTCAGAGTCACAGTAAATGCAGCTTTGTGGGAAATCGGAAGGTTCGCCATCTCTGCGGGGGCTGGCGAACGATGGTGTGCCCGAGTCCACGGACAGATGACAGGAGATGTTCCAACGTTCGTGCCAGATATTCATGGTAAAGAGTATCTCACAACATGCCTCGAAATTTGGGATCAGCTGTCATCACACGTTACTCTAGCTTCTTCGGTCCTTCTTGAAGTATGGCTGCTTCCAAGACGTCCTCTGCGGATGCCTCCGCTACACCAGTCGACGACAGCCCGTCACCTGTTGTGCCCAAGCTGTCCGACCGATATGCAGATGAGAGCTACAAGCTACTGTCCCAGGTCAAAGTTGACGTTCCCACACCAGAAGAAGCCGAGATCATCCGCAAGAAATGTGTCCGTTGGATCATTCCTTCCATCTGTGTGGGCTACCACTTGATGTACGTGGACAAGCAGACAGTAAGTGTTCCGGTATGCTTCTGAAGCCGGCCAGGTTCTCTTCTAATGCAATGCTGTCAATAGCTTGGTAGCTCGTCCATCCTCGGAATTCTGGACGATGCCCACTTGGACTCGAACCAGTACAACTGGTTGTCGTCGATATTCTACCTTGGCTATCTGCTCGCAGAGTGGCCTCAGAACCTAGGCCTGCAGCGATTTCCTGTTGGGAAGTATCTGGCCACGAATCTCATCATCTGGTTTGTCTTTCTTCCAAGTACCAACACGAAGTCGAGCGGGAGCTAATTCGTCGTGCCCACTCAGGGGTAGTATCCTACTTTTACACATACCGTGCAACAACTTCGCCTCCCTCTTCGTTGTTCGCTTCTTCCTCGGGCTGGCAGAAGCTTGCATTGTTCCGGCCTTTCTACTCATCCTGTCCATGTTCTTCACATATGACGAGCAGGGCGTGCTAATGCAAATCATGTGGGCATGCGGCAACTCCAGTCCCATCACGTCTGGATTGCTATCATATGGGGTTCTTTACATCAACACTGGCAGCTTTGCGCCGTGGAAATGGTTCATGGGTGAGCCTAGCCTTCTGCGAAAGTATCAAAGATGGACTCAGCTAATCTGGATTCCACAGTCATCACTGGTAGTTTGACGGTGGTCTACGGCATCTTCGTCTGGTTCTACTTTCCCGACAATCCGTCCAAGGCCCACTTCTTGACAATGGAGCAACGGGCCCAGTCGATCCTAAGAATATCCTCGAACCATTCTGGCATCGAGCAGAAGCGTTTCAAGAAGGCCCAGCTGATCGAAGCATTAACGGACCCGAAGACATGGCTGTTCTTCCTCCACGCATGGTCCCAAGAGATGGCTAATGGTCTGACGAACCAGTATTCGCTCATCATCAAGTCATTCGGGTTCTCTACCCTTCAAACAACCCTACTTGGTTGTGTCAACGGCTTGACTGCTCTGATTTCACTCGGAGCGGCAGCCGTGATTCTGGCCAAGACGAAGAATGCTCGAGGCTGGCTGTCAGCGGGTGCGTATGTACTGCCGATAGTGTCCTCTGCGATGCTTATCGCCCTGCCCTGGAGCAATCGCACGGGGTTGTTGGTTGCCATCTACATCCGCGCCACTGCTGGAATCGCGTACAGTGTGGTGATGATTTGGGCGGTCAACTGCTCCGGTGGACACACCAAAAAGACGACTGGTAAGTTGATTCCCCAAAGTTTTCTAGTAATGGGGCCTATGTTGACTTCGTACATTCGTCTGGCTAATCAAATTTCTGTAATAGTGATTGCTCTCTATCATGTAGGCTACGGGCTGGGAAACATCCTCTCACCGCAGCTGTTTCAGGCGCAGTACAAGCCTAGATATATCCCAACATGGTGGGTCATCCTGTGGGTAGCATGTGTCTTGCCCATGGGTATCGTGCTGTATCTTCGTTACTATCTGAACAAGGAAAATAAGAGAAGAGATGAGCTTGCTAAGAGGGGAGAGATCGAGGAGATTGGCGTCGTCGAACACGTTGATGAAAGTGGCCGGCGTACTGAGTCTGTCGTCGACGCGCGGCAGCTGGATCTCACTGACCGAGAGAATCTGGCGTTCCGGTATGTTCTGTAGTAGAGCCATGCGAGAGATGGTTCTACACACAGGCCGTCCATCTCGAATGGCTCGGCTTGCCCTGCGTTCTCGGAGGACTTCGTCTTGGCGCGAGGCTGAGAGTCTCGATACAATTATACAGTCCACTTACACGAGGCTGGCACTTCAGATATTAGACCACCAGTGGGACGTGGGAAAATGGCTAAAAATCACAAAATCAAGGGCCCGGAAGGTTGTACTCTAATTTGCTCATCTTTGTGTTACAGCTTAGACATGTGAAGAGTGTAAAGGCACATGGATCGGGTTTGGCCGAAGAGTACCGGTCTCAACACTCCGGCCCCGGCCCGCGCAAAGCCCGAAAGGAGGGGACCGGAAGCACCTCACATCCGGGTCAAAACATTGCTCGATTTCTGAATTCACTTTCCTTTGGTCGTTCACAACAACTGGCACCCAGGACCTGGTCTACTGGGCCATTCAATTATACACAGAATACCACCAGACCTAAGAGGGTCACGGCTCTCAACGTCACCATGAGCAGCCCCGTCAACGCCTCAGCTTCAAAAATGAACTTCGCGATGGCTGAGATTCTCCTCCCCTCAAAAGACATCGCCCAAGATGTGACCTTCTGGACCTCCTCCAACCCAGGCCTAGGTTTCCGCATGGAACAAATCTACCCCGCCGACAATCCGCAGGTCGTCGTGCTCTCGGGCCACGGCCTCCGCATGCGACTCGACACCACCATCCCCACCACTTCCTCCTCCCCCTCCCCAGCCACTATCCGCCTCCTCAGCCCCTCCCTCTCTCCGGACGAAACCCGAGAAATCACCTCGCCCTCCGGAACCCGCGTCCTCCTCGCCCCCTCCGCCTCAGCACCCTTCGCCCTCCCCCCGACAATCCACGCCTTCCACACCCGCCGCCTCCAAGACAACGCGCCGTGGATCGTCGGCCGCGCCGGCATGCACTACCGCGACCTGATCCCCAGCCGCCTCGGCGGCGCCATCATCGCGTCGCACATCCGCATCCCCAGCGCCGGGCCCGTGCCCGACAGCGTGCACTTCCACGCCGTCAAGTTCCAGCTGATCTTCTGCCTCCGCGGGTGGGTGCGGCTGGTGTACGAGGACCAGGGCCCGCCGTTCGTGTTGGCTGCGGGCGACTGCGTGATCCAGCCGCCGGGGATAAGGCATCGGGTGTTGGAGGCGTCGGCGGGGCTGGAGGTTGTCGAGGTCGGGCTGCCGGCGGAGCATATGACGACGGTTGATCATGAGATGGAGCTGCCGACGAAGGAGGTGAGGATGGCGAGGGAGTGGGAGGGGCAGCGGTTTGTATGGAGTCGGGCGGAGGAGGCGGTTTGGGGGAGGTGGCGGGTGCCTGGATTTGAGGCGAGGAATACGGGTGTTGGTGAGGGCACGAAGGGCGTTGCGGCGGTGCTGGTTGTGAGGCCAGTGAAGGGAGAGGTGGAGAAGCAGGGCGTGGTCACGAGCCATGATTCAGATATCCTGTTTGGCTTTGTGTTGACGGGGTCGTGTACACTGCATGGGGAGGGGCAGATCTCTCGGGTGCTCACGGAGGGCGATGCCTACGTTCTGCCGCCGAAGCTGAAGATTAGTTTGACGGACTGTTCGGATGACTTCACTTTGCTGGAGGTGTCTTTGCCAGCTGAGTTCTCGACCGTGCTGCACACCGCAGAGACATTAGCGTAAGAGCCATCATGTACTCCATCACATCTTGATTAAAGAGCTCTCCCCTCTGGCAACCATCACGCGATCCCAAGCGGGCAGACGGACAAAATGAGCAGCGGAGTTGATTTCAAATTCCATTATGTTTATCAGTACCATGACAATCTGTGGATATCAGTCCGTCAGCCAAGCCAGTCTATATCGGCTTTACAAGTATCCCGGTCCGTCCGTGCCCCATACCGACCCAGTATGCACCGTGTACACGAAAAGCAGCGGAAGCCAGCCAGCGATCGATCAGGCCTGGTTCTTCCAGTGGTATATAGATCGCGATGCACCCATCCGGTGATGACAAAAAGCAAAGCAGAGCCGAACAGTAGCTCTGGGAGGTATCGCTCGCTGAAAAGCAAAAAAGCAAGTAAAGCAGTGGAACGCCGTGCGCTGTGTAACAGGCCGGTGCCTCGACACTTGGGCCGTGATGATGTTCCCCGTCTGTGGTGGTCTATGGTCTAGGTAGTTGGTTCCCTTTCCTCTTCTAGTCTCTCTCTTGGCTCAGTGAGCACTCTCTCTGGAAGGCATATAATGCCGAGACACGTCTCTACGTGGCAATACGAGCCCGTGTGTAACAGCGTGTATTCCCACGTAGGCGATATAGCATCGCAGAGCCTTCGGTGGCGGGCGACGTTGCGTCGTCAAGCCCGATGGTGTCGGTGGCGCGTGCAGGGCGGTCCGTTGTGAGACAACCCGCATGGGCCGAACGCGTCCTATCTTGGCGCGTCGGGTGTGGCAGTGATGATGATGGTAGTGGCAAGCCGGAAGGCTAGATAGAATCCCATTTCACTTCTTGTCTGACTTCTTGTGGTGGTGCTTGTGGCCATGCTTGTGGCTGCTGCCGCCGCTCGAGGAGGCACCACTCTCGTGGGGGCGCTGGCGCGTGCGGCCGCGAATCTCGTCGTCGCTGTTGGTGGCGGTGCTGGTGCCGTAGCGGTAGCGGTAGTCCTCGTGCCAGTCGCTGAGGGGCTTGCCGCCAAAGGTGAGGTCGTCGTCTTCGATGGGGATGACGGTCATGTAGTGGTAGGAGACCCCGGTGGTGGCGACGGTGGAGTAGGAGGAGTTGCGGGATTGTTGTTGTGAAGAAGACATTTTGGTTGGTTGGATTTGTCGGTATGTTGTTGTTGTTGTTGTCGTCACAGGTGTGTACAAATTACAAGTAGAAAAGAATTAAAGTCGCGAATAGGTGGGAGAGGAAAAGCTGGGAAACGTGGCGAGGGAGGCAAGGTGGGCGTGTTGTTTACTTTTGTAATTTGTTGTGTGTGTTTGCCGAGTGCGGGCTTAGCACGGTTGGTGTCGTGCTTTGCGGCCGGGCCCACTGCAGAAGGATCCACCTGGCAGCGTTGGACGTGTGGATCTTGTGGGGTAGCAGCTGAAGATCTACACGCTTTCGTTCGCGCGTTGCTTTGCAGGCAAGGGCAGGCACGCGTGCTCTTTCTCCACACGTTCGGGTCGTGAAAGATATAAAAAGACACAAAATGAGGAGTAATTGTAGGTAAGCCGCAAAAAGGGGGAGAAGCAAGACTCTTTTCGTTCTTCTTCCCTTTCGCACGAATGGGCAAGGCGAATGGATCTTATAGACCACACTGAGTCGATGCTTGCAGTCAGTCGTATTGTGTGATCTTCACCGACAGCAGAGAAGAAACAAGGAGGTTCAGAGTTGAGACAGTCCGTTGACTCGGGTCCGCTAAGAGTAATAACAAGGAGGCTGGGCGACTGCTTTCAAGGGGTCGCTCCCGGGCGTGTCAGAGCCGGAGTGGGTGAGACAGGGGGAGGTCCGGGCCAGAGCGCGGTGCTAATGAGGGCTAAAGGGCCTAGCTTCCTCTTTCGCGAGCTGGTGTTTTCTGGGGAAAAATAGGAATTAGGAAATACGTTCCGTTTCCGAGTGGGGGAAAATTCGCTGATAGGTGGAGTCGCGAAGCGGTCCAGGTCTAAAGTGCGAAAGTCTTCGGAATCCGGGGCGAGAACGAACAGGTCTTTTGTTCTCGTGTCGTGCGCTTTTCCTTTGTTGTGGTATAAGACAATGTTGAGCCTCGACACGGCGATGCCGATGTAGACTTGATGTCGGGTGCAAGATGACTGTCGCTGATGCGCAGGTGGAAAGAAGTATAGTGCTCAGGTCCGATAGACGGATATTCCCCGTTGCCGAAATGTCCTATGCTTGGCAGATCGGAATACCTCGCTGCTTGAATTGCGAAATCTCCGGAAATGTCCCATGGGCAAAGTGGCGGTTCATGCGCAGTCAGGAGAGGCGCAGATGCAATCAAATGCGGAGAAGATATCGTGATTGCGATGCAAAATTAATAAGCTTCTTCGTGATCGGCCCGGAACGGGGCGTTGTTGGTTTGGTACAGGTATTGTGAGAACCACCCCCTGATCTAGGCTGCTATTCGGGAGCCGAGGTGTATGTGTATGTGCTAGTTGGGCCGGATGTTGGGCGAATATTGAAGGTGTCCTATCCGAGTTGTGAAAGACGAGGTCGAAAGAGGAAATGAATCCGAAGACAGCTTGGTAGTATATTGTGTAATGAT
The DNA here is from genome assembly GCA_003671545.1 of Ophiognomonia clavigignenti-juglandacearum. Taxonomy (NCBI): domain Eukaryota; kingdom Fungi; phylum Ascomycota; class Sordariomycetes; order Diaporthales; family Gnomoniaceae; genus Ophiognomonia; species Ophiognomonia clavigignenti-juglandacearum. Next base: position 11,182 of record PYFS01000251.1, on the reverse strand, counting down.
GAGACGAAGAAAGTCGAGACGACAGAAGTATCAAAACCAACTGTCAGAACAAGTGGGGGCTAGCACGTTGATCTTATAATAGTCGAGGTTGATGAGGCTCGTTGGGAGCTAGCCAGGTAGCATTAACGCTGGCGGAAAAGGCGGAAAGGCAAATGCTGGGCACTTGTGCAATATGACTTCCTCCGACAAGGAAACACAGACAAGTTGATGCCTTTGCTGCTGAGAAGTGACGCCGTATGCGGTCGCAAGGTCCGGTTTGCCCAAATGAGCAGCTGAGCCACGACACAGTCGGTCACAAGGATGGGATCGCTGTCGAGATTCCGAACACAGGACAAGCTGATGGGTGTGTCAGATGGTCCAGCCGCTTCGCTGACTCCTGCTTTGGTTCTTCCTGCCTGCCAGCTGGCACAAGAACGGGTAGCTGATATATGATGACGCTGCAACAGATGCAAGGCTCGTCGTTTGGAATTAAGGAGGCTGCCGGATCTGAATCGCGCTGTCTTCTTTCGTTCGCTTGCTTTCGGAGGCAGCTTGGCTGCTAGCTATCGGGCCGCGTCTAGGAGGTGTGGCAAGGGGTTGGGGCGCTTTGGGTGGTCACACCAAGATAGAGTGACAGCACTAGCTGCGATGCGATCTTGTAGAGAAGTCACGGGGTTGGATGGTAATGGGATTGTGCATTGCCAGCCGAATTAGGCGAGGGAAAGATCACGATATTGAGAGAAGCGTGGGGGGAACGACGCCAAATGCGCATCTATGAGATGCCCTATCGTGTAAATACTATGACTCGTAGCGGCCTGTCCAGTTGAGGCAAGAAAACGTCCGGTTTCAAGGGTCTTTCTCGATGACGTTGTGAATTTGTTATTAAGTTTGGCGGCGGGCACCTTTGTATGCGGGGTCTCTCACATGTTGGCAAGTATACTCTGTAGTGACCTGGCATAGGACTTCCATCTATTGGAGCCGGACATGTTCCGAACTCTTGATATCATTGGTAACTGGATGTCCAACTTCGTCGACACTACGTGGCGAGTGTGTACAGTATTGATTGCATCTTTCTTGGTGAGCGTCATGATCTCACTCTGCGCAGCGAGTACTTCCAAGCTGGAACTAGCGATCCACAGACTACACAAATACCGGCTGCCTTGGATCAGTGTTGGCAGGAAGAACCTCGATATATTTGATCAAGGATATCGGCAAATCGTACTCCATTGAAGCGATCGGTCTGTTTCGATGTGCGAGGCTGGTAGCTTGGAACGGCAGTGGTACCGACCCGCCGGTGTGGCGGAGGAGGCCGGGCGGGTAGCTTTGTGGGGGTGGAGCCTTTCGTGAACCTTGGTACTCGTACGATGACGACATTTCAATATCTTCTCCCAAGTGTTACAGCCATGCATTTCCCAACGGTGACGAGCTCACAAGCCTGATGTAAAAGCTATTGCATTCACAAGGGATGCGAGCTAATTTCAATGTGCTCATGGGACATGGCAGTCAGAAGGACGGGGACGGCGGAGGACGCCTAGCCTCAACAATATAGTTTACAACGAGCTTAGCTGATGCTACTTACGGCCGAGGCTCGCGCACTATCGCTAAATTTCAGCTTTGGTAGGGAGCTGATGGAAATATTGGCGACCTACCACCTGAAGTGCACCGCCACTACCACACACACTCAGCGTGAGCTTTGCTGTCTTGAGAAGCATGTGCATCCGTAACGCTACACGAGGCTACACCCGATATAAAGTGTCAGCTCGTCAGCCACATATTTCCCTTTCCGGAAAACGCGGCCACCAACAATGTCGGAGTTCCTACTCAAGACGGCTGTTCAGCTCTGGGCCGGGCTGGGCCGCAGACGGGCAGAAAGCAGACAAGCCGAGTACTGTACATTGTTTCCAACTTTACAAAAATACTACAGTACAACTCTGGCCTTTGCCGCCTCCACGTGGAGCCCCGCCTTCAATTGATGAGCCCGCTCATCGCTGCGGGTGGATTGGCGTGTTGGCTGGTGGAGGGGCGGAGCTGACACCGATCGCAGCTGGTTACATGCTGACTGTATTCAACAATACCAACCACACCCTACGAATATCGATTGTGAAATGCACGTGAATTCGTATGTGGTCCTGTCAAGAATTCCCATTCTTGTTCTTGTCAATTCTCAGTTTTCTGCGCTCGAGCATTGCTCGCATTGATCCTGGAGCTTTCCAATGTATGCGGGCGTGAGCATGGGGTGTGAGATGTGATGAAACAAACGAGGAAACAAATGGCGATCATGAACTGATGGCATGACAAACTCTTGGATTTCGTCGCAATCCCAACAAAAATCACCGTCTTTCCCGTGAAGCTTCACGCGATCCACGGTAGCTACGAAACAGCTTGCCCCATCGCCCACCCAGAAATTTCATGATCGAGTCACCAGAAAGTGGCAGTCATGACACGAAAGAGTTGGACCCTTCCTGTTCATGCACCGAAGCTCTTTCTCACCGCTTCTACGGAGTATCGTCCTTCTAGAAGGTCGGTCAGACCAGATAAGGTTTGCGAGATGAGTCGGGATTGTAAACCTTATTCCGCTTTCCGAGCTCAAGGTCCGGCGGTCGGGATCCACTTCGCCGAGGTGGGGCCGGATCTGGTGGGACGTTTTGGGGGATCGCCGTCACTGGTGGAAGTCCGCAGGTTGTGGAGGTTTGGCACCGCAAGACGAGACAAAGTACACAGCCCTACGATGTCTAGAAGCTGGAAATTTCCTGTATCGTTTCCGTACAGACCTCTGTGTTCACGAAGAAGACACGCACTGCTGGACAAAAACCCTACCGAATAAGCCCAAGACCTCTCCTGAATCAGATAGCTCGGGCAGCAAAATTTCCTGCACTTTCGTCCCAACTCGGCCGGCACAGAACACCATCATGAACTTTCCCACACTACAATTCGGGCAATGACGATGTTGAATCAGGACCAATATATCAACCTTCCAAGTTCTCTTGCCGCCCTCACCGCCGTGAAAAAGGACCTGACGAGTCTCACCTGCTCTGCTCGTTCTGTCTGAGTCAAGTGGGTGATAGCAAGCGACCTTCAGGTCACATGCCATTCCGGCCAGGAGGAGTGTTCATGCGTGAGGTCGGATGCAGATAAGCTTGGTCAGAACAGGGTGTGCTGCTGACGGGCTGTTGTGGCTGATATCTGACCTGGTGTGCGGCGCGTGGGTGTGAGCCAGTGCTGGAGGTTGGTCGCCCGATTGCCGTAGATGGGGCATTCGGCACGTTTGTTAGCCGCATAGCCAAGAAAGCCATTTTTCTCACATGCTTCTGTCATGGAATTCCTCAACACATGGCAAAATATGTGGCATATCGGCAAGGCTGTTTGCAGCGGCGCCCGGTTGTTGCCTTATCCACCACGAAGCGGCTCCCAAAATATAGCACGACTCAGAAGATTGCAATTTGTCCATTTGAGACTGACTCGCAACATGACGACGATGATGATGCCTTCCACTGTCCCATTGTGGCGGATCTTCATGTTTGCATTTGTCCGCCAGTCTGACCTCATCCATCTTGAGATGGTTACATTGCCTTCTGCCTGCCAGTCTGCCGAACCACTTCATACACACAGTAGTATTGTATATCTTGCCACAGATATAGATTCCGCAACAGAGCTTGCAATGCCGCTCCGGGTCCGTACGGGCTCGGCTCGGCCTTGGCAGCGTCAACGCCGTCCGGCAGATGCTTGCTGCGCCGATGGCTCAGTGGGGTCAACTTCGATGACCGCAATGACGATAATAACTATGGGCATGCTGCTCAATTGTGCGAACAGTAATGGAGTGGTGCCGTAGCGGCCCTGGCTGAGCTCTCCCCTGCAGCTTGCAAGCTGCTCTCATCATGCCCATTTTGGAGCCCAGCTGCTCCAACCAGGGCCCTCAAGATACTACAAACATCGGCTCAGTCCATCGTATATCCCACAAACCACTCACCCGCGACCTTGGGACCAGAAGGTATCAAGCATGTCCGACATTACCATCGCAAAGACCTCGCTCGAGGCTGATGCCAATGCCATAGCAAACATCTACCGAGACCGGCAGCCCACGCGAATCAACCTCCTCACACACGGAACGGTCGCGCCCTCGACCTTCCACGAGGGGCTAGAGAAGATGTTTGTGGACAGCCTGAGAGATCCAGACGAAGTTCTTTACGTTGCTCGCGATGCGGAGGACAAGATTGTGAGCTACATCAACCTTGCGCGGAAGTCGGCTTTGGTGCCCATCCATGAGGAGGTAATTACATCCGCTACAACATCCTCTGCCCCTTCCGTCTCGGTGTGTGATCTTCTCATGCAGCAGTGCGCGACAGGAATTGAAGAAGGCACGCGCAAACTACGAAGCGGCCGTTATGCCAGGGATGAATGGGCCGTTGCTCATTGAGATGTGGGAGCAGCTGGACCGGATGGCTGAGAAGGTGATGGCTGGCCGAGGGGACTACTGGGTGGTCGACAACGTGGGCACGTTGCGAAGCCACCAGGGACGAGGGATTGCGAGTCGGCTGATGCGTGAAGTTTTGGAGGAGGAGTGTGAGGGCGCGCCGGTGTACCTGGACACGTCCGGCGATGAGGATGGAAGAGCTTGGCCGTTGTATGAAAGGTTGGGATTCAAGAGCATTGAGGAATTTGCGGTTGACTTGTCGAGATTTGGTGGTGAAGGATTGCACAGGCATTTGGGCATGTTGCGGGGATGATGATACCTACCTGGGTAGGCAGCTTTCAGTGGCATGGACGTGTCTAGCTAGTGGTAAGTATACCTAGCAGTACCGGGCTTAGGCTGCCTGGATTTTTGAAGACGTCCCTGGGTTATGGCAGCTCGTTGGTCAACCACTGGCTCTAGATATTGCAAATGCCATGTGTTGAGAAATGGTTGTACCATTTTGAGAAGCTTTCAACGCTTTTCGGAGACAATTCACACAACAGCTGCCTACAAGCTGCAATAGGAGATCCGGTGAAGTCCAATTTTCTGCCAGTTTCACAAGTCGTGCCTTTCCCCCCTGTAAGATCCACTTTTTCCAACGGACAGCGGGCAAACAAGCTTGCGGCAGGGGTAACGTCACAAGCTATCCCACTACAGTGCAGCCTCGTTGGGCAACACTCCAGGCTTCCATCGCCTCTACACCACCCAAACGTCCAATTTTCAAACGGACGTCCACACTACCGCGAAACACCATGGCACCATCTCAGGGCCCCGATATAGAGGCTCTTCGTAATGAGCTTCACGCTTGGTACCATTCTCTCTCTCCTACCGACGTCGATTTGGTGGGCGACTTCGCCGGCAAAGAGCTGTTTGCCATTCATGGCGAGGCCTTGCTGGTTCACTGCTTCAGAACCGCTCGCGTTGACCTCAAAGGTAAGTGGTCGACCTCCCTCTGGCCTGCCACTGCCCAGGCGCTCAGGTACCAATCTGAAAAGCGCAAGTCCGCATCCATGCTGACAAGACACTATAGACGGCTTCCAGCTCCTACATGCAGTCCACGCCGTTGAGAGTTTGCTCCAGAAGCTGAGGGAGTACGGCTGCAACTTCCACATCCTCTGGTTTGAGGACTACCGTGAGCTCTGCGCGCCTGGAGACATTGACGAGGCTCAAATCAGCAGATTTCTCTTGGCTCGGGCTGTTGTCATCCGTCACCTGCAGAAGGTGCAGTCTGGCTCTGCTGTTCAGAACGCCCAGTTCTCTTTCGAGTTCTCAAACCTGCAAGACAGCCAATTCAGGGAGTACGTGAATGGAAATATCCTGTACTATCTTCTCTTGCTCGGTGGCGATTCCTCGGGCTATTCCTCCGACGACTGCCAAGATGCCCACCTCAGTATCGCCCACCAACTCGGTGCGAGCGGATATACGCTAGCCTTCATTGACGGCCTCAAGTTCTTCGGCTCAAAGGTAAGTCAGCTTCACTTCACACAGTGCCAAACGAATCCTCTTGTTCTTGGGTACTAAATCTTCGTGTGTTGTAGGTGAATTGCAAGGTCGTCACCCCGGCTGGACATTCTACCTGGGAGAAGCTGGATGCTTACATCCCCGAACGGAGTCAACCCGAAGAATCCTCGGAGACTACTGGCGCTCCGGCTTCCTACGAGGAGGCTCGCGCTGCCATGGCGAACTGGAGTCCGTGGGAACATGGCAGTGCACCTTCGTCTCGCGAGGTGACTGCCCTCTATGCCCTCACTAAAATGGCAAACGCTCACAAGGCGTCTCCCGACGCTTTCCGCGATTGGGCCGCAACATACATCAGCCATCTCGTACTTCTTCGGCGGCTTCCACTCTCGCAGAGATCTTTCGAGAAGGTCGACCTCACTGGCCAGGACCCCAAGCTCGCTCTGCTCTCTGAATTTTTCGCCAGCAGTCTCACTGTATTGAGGCAGGTCCCCCAAGACCTCGCATGGGACTCATTCGACTTGTTGGATGGGCGACTGCTACACCTGGTAGCCCTCAACCCGCCACGTCTGCCTCAAAGCCTGGCTGCTGAGGCGCACGAATTTGGTAAAAAGCTCAACCAAATCTCGGGCATTGATGTTCAAGCTTCCCTACCGGCTCTGCAACCTTCGGAAGTGCCTGACAGCGACGCGACTGGTGCCGTTACTTCTACCACCTATGATGAGTGCAATGTACTCCCTTTCTCTCACCCGGTCTTGGACGGTTACTTCCAAGAAATCCCAGTGGTACCCACCGACAGTCTTGGGTCAGACAGTGCGCCTAAGCTGTTGAAGGAGATGACCCACTGGACCAACGCGCGCAACTCGGTGGTTGTGAAGCGTCCGCCCCGTCCCAAAAACAAGTGGGAGTTGAGGAGTGACCAGAAATGGATGGCCACATATATCCAGTACTCGGCCAGTCTCACCAATGCCTCGGGTAAGGTTCTCGAGCCGGAGACCATTGTGGCTGGTCCGGATGCAACAGACCGAGCGGTCGTGAGCGACTCCAAGAAGCCGGCCAAACCCGCTAAAGCCAACGCAAGCGGCGGCAAGAAGGGCAAGGCCAAGAGCGGAAAAGAGCTTGCACTGGAAAATGCTGCAGCCCTGAAGCAAGGCAAGATCGAAGCCAAAGGCAACAGCGCGCTGTTGTTATGGGAGGATCAGTGCCGACTTTTCGAGAAGGAGTTTGACCTTGTCAAGCGATACCAGAGGGTCAACAAGTACCTGCGGGGGCTGACGATTGAAGCGCAAGCTGCAGTCGGAGCTGACGTCTCGGTGTACGCTTGCAATGTCCTGGCGGGCCTGCTGTTGAAGGAGTCCTCGAGCTCGCGGGCACGTCTCAGTATTACTGCCTTGATGTGGTCTATCATCAGGGATCTTGGAGACAAGAGCATCTCTCCTTCCTCCGCAAAGCTGGCCAAGGCCTTCGCCAACAGCCTCGGCTACCCCATGACTTTCCAGGAGTCCGCTTCCAAGCGACCGCTGCCATACCATAGCGTGCTCGATCGTGCCAACAAGCCCCTTGAACTGCAGCCTGCCACCGTTGGTTTCCAGCTCAACCACTGTGGTCCGTTCCTCGAGAGGAGCTTCGACCCAGCTCCTGATTCTCGAGTCAGCGGATTTCATCCAGATGCGTGGCAGCGCAAAGTTTTGGACGCCATTGATGCGGACAAAAGCACTTTCGTTGTGGTATGTATGATCCTCTACGCACTGGAGATATTCACTTCCTCTCTCATCATGCCTCCCTGAGGATCGACCATATGTCTTCTCCTCTTCCAACTATTCTTTCAAGCTCAACCATCTTCCCCTTGCATCTTTTCTTCTGTTGTTATCGTTCATCCACAAAATTTGGTCTCTTCTCTCGTCTCCTTAAGTGTCCCCTAATATTGACTAATTCTCTGCGAATAGGCCCCAACTTCCGCAGGAAAAACTTTCATATCGTTCTACGCTATGAAGAAGGTGCTCAAGCAAAGTGACGACGGTGTCTTGGTGTATGTGGCTCCTACCAAAGCCCTCGTTAACCAGATCGCTGCCGAGATCCAGGCCCGCTTCTCCAAACGATTCAAGCAAGACGCAAAGTCCATCTGGGCAATTCACACCAGAGACTATCGCGTCAACAATCCCACAGGTTGTCAGGTACTCGTCACGGTTCCGGACATACTTCAGATTATGTTGATGGCGCCGTCAAATGCGGAGAACGAGAACTCGTGGTCCCGCAGAGTCAAGCGAATCATCTTTGACGAAGTCCACTGTATTGGTGCCGCCGCCGACGGTGCTGTCTGGGAACAGCTGCTACTCATGGCACCATGTCCCATCATCGCTCTTTCTGCCACCGTGGGAAATCCCGTCGAGTTCAAAAGCTGGCTTGAAGAGACGGAGAGGAACAAGGGTAATGATTTCGAGATGATCGTCCACTCAACACGATACTCAGATCTTCGCAAGTTTTTCTGGAAACCTCACAAAGCCTCCGAATTCACTGGCTTGCAGCGTGTTGACAGACTGCCCGTTCCTGGCTTGGACGATGGCAGTGCCACTGCTGATCAATTCTCGTACATTCATCCTGTGGCCAGCCTCCTGAACCGTGCCCGTGGCAGTATTCAGGATCTTAGCTTCGAGCCGCGCGACTCCTTGTCTTTATGGGGGGCTATGACGAAGCATCAGACCAAGGACTTCCCTCTTGACCCAGCCCTTGACCCTCGGAAAGCGTTTGGTAAGGTCGTTCGCAAGCCCGACGCTGCTGAGTACGACTCCAAACTCAAGACTGTACTGGAGAACTGGATGGCGGACACGAAGTCTCCATTCGAAGCAGTCCGTCGTGAACTCAGCTCGATTGTCGACGCCCCAGCGTTCCCCACGGAAGACCTGCCTAAACACGCTCTGACCCTTGTGTTGGATCTCCACGCCCAGGGTGCCCTGCCTGCGATCTTATTCAATTACGATCGAGTTGGTTGTGAGGAAATAGCTTTCCAGCTCCTGGACGAGATCGTCGCGGCTGAGGAGGCCTGGAAGGCTTCTAGTCCTGTTTGGAAGAGGAAAATGGAGAAGTTCGAGAAGTGGCAGAAGGACGGCTCGAAGCTCAAAGCTATGAACGACAAAACAAAGAAAGCCGCGGCCAAGGGCAAAGGTGCGAAGGACGATGATGGTCCCGACGATGGACGCGCGGACGACGACCCAAGCGTCTTGGCCAGCTTCGACCCCAACGCACCTCTCGCAGCCTTTTCGTTTGCAGACGAGACCAAATTCAGTGCTTCGGAGATCGAAGAAACGATCTGGTCTCTGAGGTGGAAAAAGATCAACCCCAAGATCATTGCGGCGATGCGCCGCGGAATCGCTGTTCATCATGCTGGTATGAACCACAAATACCGTCAAAGCGTGGAGATGCTCTTTCGCAAGGGCTTCCTCACGGTCGTCGTCGCCACTGGAGGCCTCGCTCTCGGTCTCAACATGCCGTGCAAGACCGTTGTCTTTTATGGCGACTCGTTGCAGCTCAATGCACTCAACTATCATCAGGCCGCTGGACGTGCAGGAAGACGTGGATTTGACTTGCTTGGCAATGTCGTCTTTGCCGGAATGCCGCAACACCGCGTGTACGAGATCATGTCGGCCAGGCTTCCTGATTTGAAGGGACAATTTCCCGTCTCTCCAACACTGGCTCTGCGCACCTTGAGTTTGCTGCACAACACGAAGAATTCGGACTACGCTGTTCGCGCGTTGCGATCTCTCATGTCTCAGTCTCATTTGTATCTGGGTGGTCCCGAGGATAAGTTGACGACGAAGCACTTCACGCGTTTCTCGATCGAGTATCTCCGCCGACAGCACATGCTCGATCACTCCGGTGCTCCGCTGAACTTCGCCCCGATGGTTGGGCATCTGTATTTCACACAGAACTCCGCCTTTGCATTCCACTCTCTTCTCCAAGAGGGCTACTTTCACAGTCTGTGTGCTGAATTCAAGCAGAATTCTGAAGCAACACAGCGTAAGATCGTTCTTGTTCTGGCACATATCTTCGGCCGCCGAAAAACTGGTCCTGCCTACAAGTCATGGCTAGAGGACATTGACAAGTCGCCGTCGCGTGTGTTTCTGCCTGCACTTCCAGACGACGCACTGGACATCTTGAAAACCCATAACCGCGACACCCTCGACGTGTACAAGGGTTATACCAGCACTTTTGTGCAGCAGTACTTAGCAGATGAGCCTGACAATCGTCTGCCCTTCAGCAATTTGCTGGCCGGTGCCGAAGCCAGCAGTGATGACCTCGGGGCCGTTCTCAAGAAGGGCACGCTCCCTCCTACCAAGCTTCGCTCCCCCTTTGCCGCCCTCTCTGGTTTTGGGGACACTTTTGAGTCCATCAAAGACCTTTGTGGCACCGTCCGCAGCGGTGTCTTCCTCGATAAGTCCGCGATCCCCTGCAGATCTATCTTCGGACACGATGCGGAAGGCAGCCTGAACGCCTATCTGCACGACTTCTTCATACATGGCGATATGGAAGTACTCATCCGCGACAACCGACTCAGCCGCAGCGTCGTATGGTTCCTCCTGAAGGACTTCTCCCTTGTGCTGGCGACAATCACGACCAGTCTGAGGCACTTCATGGATCTCGAGGCTGGAGATGGCGATCTGGCCATGCTGGACGTGAAGGATGTCGAGGACGATTGGAACGAGCGCGCCGAGGCAGAGGAGCCCGAAGACACGGACCCCGCGCCCGACCTTGCCAAGAAGGTCGCGGCCGCGGTGGCCGCCCCTGTCCTGCGGCTCAAGAAGAAGAAGAAGGTTGTCGATTCCTGGGATGATGAGGCCAGTGATGACGACGCGGACTCTACCGCGGGCGAGTCTACCGCGGGCGGCGTTAGCGGCACGATGACGCCTGCGTCGAGTGCGCCCACGGCATGGAGTGGTGAGGGCGAGCTCAAGTTGCCGCAGGTGCTGCGCATGTTTGAGGCTGTGGAGCGCGAGTTCAATGACAAGTTCAGGAAGAGCTGGTCTTGAGCGATGTTCGACAGCGGGATGCTGTCTCGGGTGGTACATGCTGGATATGCATAGACACATTCATCTGCCGACACACATCTGTCTACTGGTATCTTTGTGTGTCCGGGTGACGAGTAGATCTGAGTAGGACTGGCTGCACAAGAGGTGTAGACTGCCAAAAAAAAAAAAAAAAAAAAAAAAAAAAAAAAAAAAGGGGGGAAAAAAAGAAAAAAAAAAAAAAAAAAAAAAAAAAATTTTTCCCTTTTAATGTTTTCCTACCATCTTCTTTTTT